>JAPYYV010000538.1:0-31195 GCA_030522625.1 Copidosoma aretas
ACATAACGAATTTTACATTATTTTAGGAGGGGTTCGTAGGGGGCATATTGGGCTGTGTGTGCTGTGTGGGAGGGGGGGGGGGGAGATTTAAAAATGTTAATCGAATTTTGTTGGTGGATTGTGTGGGGCGGGGGAAGAGGATGAGAAAAAAACACGGAAAAATTAAGCGAATTTTATCTTAAGTTGTGGAGGGTTGTGGGGGGGCAGGTGGCAGTGTTTCATCGACAATCTTACAAAATGACTGTATAATATAGTAAGGTTTGTACATCTATGCTGCAGTCGCGGCTTAAGCACTGCAAAACCGTTTATTTGTATGCTAAAGAAATAGTGTACAGTCTCGGTCACACTGATAGAATAGTAAAAGGGACAGATCTTTAAGTTCCTCCACTCTTACAGGCTAAAATAGTTAAAATAGCTCTAATATACAGTGCTACATGACTCTAAAAATACTTGAAGCCAGCAGGATCGATGTTGCGAATCCACAGCTCTCCTGACATCATCCTTCACGATGAAAATATAATTGAATTTTGAGCGCTTTATATTCAAGCTACTAGACGTACAACCCTTTCAGCCCTGCCGGTTCAACAAAGATTGATGTCTCTTACGTTCATTTTTCTTAAGTACAAACATACTATCCATTGGTAGTTTATATGCTATGTCAGATCAACATTCTCATATTAGTATTACAGTTAACATGTGAAAAATGTACACAAATTTCTTAATTATTCCAGTATTTCTCTCTATTTTATAATAACACGGATTTTATATCACTTTACCCAGATATTTTTCACTATACTGCGACGGGAGTAAGAACTTTTCTCCCGCTTCGCGGGAAAAAAGTTCCTCCTTTCGGCACAGGATTAATAAAAAATCGTATACGCACTACGGGTAGAAATAAAGAATGCTCAGAGTAAACGTTTGCCACCTTTGGCTTCACCTCGGGTGGCAATACACCTGTGATCTAGAGCATTCTTTATTTTTCCTCCCTTGGTGCGCAATGTTCTATTTTTCCCCTAAACTTTGAAATTATCTGGACTATAAGAAGTAGAGTATTTTCTAAGTGGTCATCAAGTTTTTTGGCTTAAACAATGATGGATAGTTATCTAGTACTTAGAATATCTGTAATGCAGCTATTTGTTTATTAAACTGCTCGTTTGTTGCAGTTTTATACGTTCTTGAAAAAAATTCTAATTCAAGGTGACTTCATAATTCAATAAAAAAAGGGAACTTTAAATCACAAGTTTGGATAACTAAGGCTGTGTACACCATCTATAGTCCATGCATTGTATCGACGTTAGTGTCTCTAGTATATCATAACATTTTCTGCAGAGGAATTGCAATGAGCTGGAAGTAAAAACTGTAAATAAACTCTAACCTTTAATTTTTGATATAACTCAAATGATTTAAGCACTAATGAACTATGCATCCTTAATTTAGTTCGTAACTAGGTTTATTTACCTTTGAGTACTGTCCAAAAATGATATCCATTTAAATAATGTCAACTCTATCGACGGTTTTTATACTAAACATAGCATACAATGGTAGATGCGCAGTAACCGAATGAAAACAGATATCAAAAGGTTTTTCAATTCCTCGGTTGCAGAGCATGTTGCTGGTCAAAAGATGAGACCTTCGTACTATCAAATCATAAAAACAAGTACAAATATCTATATTTGAATCAATTTAAAATTGAAAATTGGAGGCAGTAGAAAGAGGATGATCAAAAAGAGGCAGCCAAGCAAGTGTCGATGGCTATCAACTCCAAAACTGCTTTCCAAATGCAAGCCGGAACTTAATATATTCAAAACAACTTTATGTATTGATACAATTATTAATACTTCCACCTTTTTCTCTTCTAAAATTGCAGCATTGGGAGATTTTGAAACTTAAACTCTGAAAAACTTTAACTGTGCTGACCAAGGACAACAAGACTACTGGAAACAGATTTATGTCCGAAAAGTCCAAAGACAAAGACAGCGACAATTTTCAGTTGGTTAGTGTTTTGCAGCTAATGCGAAGAAATGCTGCTGCAGTCCATGAAAATGGAATAAGCATGCCACCAGAAGTCGGAATCCTTTTCCGTGGACACAAAAAGTAAATAAAAAAGAGAAACTTGATTTTCTGATTAGAGTATCACCAGATGAGAAGCTGCAAGAAAAGAAAATGTACGCTAAACAGAAATAAATTGAATGAACGAAAAATCAAGTGTAGTACCATGTTCTAAATTTCAAAGCAACCAGTGATAATAATGCTTTTTACATACACTTATTACGTAGGATAGAGAACAAACAAGTGCATGCTGAGGATGGAAAGTTACAAAACCAACTCAACGATAGCTAGAAATACTCACAAGAGACATGGATACGTATATTTATAGCTTAGGTCATGACATATTGAAAAAAGACTGGCACGACATGAGCACGTATATATTAAGAAGCTTCGCGTCCCCATATCTGTCATTGCATGACATTTCCAGAAAATCTGTTGATGTGAGCTAGAGTGATAATAATTAAAGCAGCCATCACCGAAGACCATACAGGACATACAGTTAAAGCTCCACTGAGGAATAAAACAATACCAACACGGAAGCTATACGATTGCTCGTAGATTAATAAGTGTAAGCAACATGGATCAAACTGGAGCAAAAAAAAGGTAACATTGACTAACATGAGTTGTGATTGCAACCTCATGATATCGTACACGTATGATAACATTAGTGATAAAGTTTCATTTTCAGGGAAGACATCGAGCGCAACAACAGCTTAGTTAATAAGTACTACTAAAGCTTTAACAAAAGAACTGAAAGCATTCCTAAAATCAATTAACTTCGAAATGCTCCAAGCACGGAAATGTTTTGAAGCTAAATCCATCAATTATAAAAATGTTTCGTTTTCAACAAAGTACTTGTTTGATTTATTACTTTGCATGTGAATCAGTATTTACCAAACAAGTCCAATTGTACTAGAGCAAACTTTTACGTTTGATTCTACTAATTTAGCTATGTAAATCAATAATTTTTTCCATGTGGACTGGTTCTCGAATGTAGTAATAACCAGTCTAAATAAGAATGACCAAGCTGACCGACTTTTAAAATTATTTGAAATAAATTCTTAAGAATAACAGTGACTTTTTCCAGCGTTGCGCTAACAATCTCATTCCATGGTTTCAAGTGTGATTAGCAGTCTAAATTTATTACTTAGGTGACAAACGACATCATGTTTTACGAGTAAGGGTAGTACAGTGTCAAAAACGCTTTCCCAAAAGGGAGCATATGTTTAATAAGTACACTATAACGTTTAATTCTGTTCTATTATGATAAAAAACCCTATTTAATTTAACGTGGTAACGAAAGATGCAAGCATAATCCTTCTTGTTTATTTATTGTGATTTAAGATTTCAGTGTATGTATAACTTATTAGCCTATTGAGCTATTTTAGAGTTGTACCGAAAATGACAAGCCTTAATGGCCAAATATAAGATTACCTTATTTCGACATACAGTCGAATTAAAAAAAATTATTCAAGGGTAAATACTCAATTCTAGGTATCATAATTCTTATATGTAACTCATAGTAAATACTACAGCTTTTAAGATTCATTTTTACACACTCTTCTTTTTTTGATCGAAGAGTAGAAGAACAATTCTTTGTACATTGTAACTTATCTAACTGTACATTTGATTAGTGACTTGGCTATTTTAAGCTTATAGTAAACTTATGCAAAGCATAATAGTACCTGTTTTACTTGAGCAGTGACGCACCTGCTTCCATAAGAATAAAAAAATCTACTTAAATTACAAGTAGTCATTAAATATTTCCCAAATAATATACTAATTATATCATTTCTTAAGTACGCTTTCGTCATTTCATCCTCGAATTTTTTTTACTATTGATTTAAATAAATGCAATACTTTTGCACGAGTTTAAAAAAATTATTTTCTGTATAGTGCAGGAAAAGTAACGTATACGCAGAATTGTTGTGATTGCAGCGATGACATTGATAGGATGCATGCAATTTTTATAAAGCATGAGTTTATCTCTTGTATTTATTCATTTATGTATTTATAACCAGAGTATAGAACAAACATACAGTACAATAGAAACATAACTATTTTCTTGCAACATAGCAGAGGTATATGCAAATACCTGTTCGCAAGCTGGTTAAATCTTAATCTAACTGCAATGTACAAAGTCTCATAACCTCATTACTATAAAGTAACGTGCTAGCTAGGCTATCATCAAATCAATAAAATAGCGTATTACTATTTAGATGATTTATAGAAATTGCATGGAATATATTTAGTCATCACTTTACAATTCAAGATAAAATTATTCTATTCTATAAAAGCCTATTCGTGCATATCTACTTTTTATTTTATCTGAAGTTTGTGTCTTTACAATATTAAATATTTTCAGATGATTTGATAATTCAATAAATAATTTTATAGCACAAATATAACTGTTTTTATGACTAACGGTTTTTGTTATTTTTGGTAATTGTATTAGTTCTTTTTCTCGTTGTACTATTAGACATCTCAAATTGTTTTTGTAATTCACTGTAATGAGATCGAAAAGATTTAAACTACGATTGTTGTCTTACAGATAAAGGTATGTCATAAAAAAATTTTAACTTACAACTTTGAAAAGTCGATTTCGTATTGTCTGTAGAATATTAATATAAGTAGTATGTATAGTAGTATATATATATATACCACTCCATGCACATTTTTATAGCTTATCATGCTGTGCAAAAAAGCACAATATATTATTTTGAGTGTCTCGCAATTCACGTACTTAGAGATTTTATGAAAGACGAATACTAAATAGTTAGTTTTTTTTATAATAATTTCAATGTGTTTATCCTATTTTAAGTTATAAGCGAAAAATAACCCCAAATACTTTTATTTTCTTATTTTTCAATCCTTAATCGTTATATTAAATGAAGACATTCAATCTCAATAAACCTTACCATAATTTTTTTTACTGTGATTTACATTTATGTATCATATCCTAATCTTCTCCTCCTTGTCCTGCTTCTGCTTATGATATTCTGCTACCTTCGGCATCTTTCCATGTTGTAGTGTGCACACCTGTCATAACATCTTTTTAGTCGCCATCGTCATCAACGTCGTTGCTGTTATCGTCATCTTATCCTCTGTTCATGAACTGGTGTGCACGAAGTCAAGTAACCCTCTATGTTGTAGTTTTGATCTTACTCGTCATCGTCATCGGCGTATGTTGTGGTCTACACCTCTCACACTCCTGTTCTCCTCGTCGTTGTTGTCCACATTCGAATGTAATCATCATCATACGTGTCATCATTTCTTGCTATACTTCTTGTTGTAGTACATTGATGTAGTACATGACAAAAGTATGGCTTACTTTTGAATATATGTAAACATAGATGTACGTCTATGCAGCATATTGATTGCGCAATTTTACGAAATTAATCTAAAAACTTGTGTGTCGGTGAATATAATCTCATGATGATATCGCATAAAAGTGATTCTTATGCTTGCTGTAGAATACCCGGCGTTAATAAGATGACTTAAATGTGTATGCAAATTAGTATTTGACACAAATTATTGATATTATATTACATACGCGGTTTCATTTACGTGGAGGCACTCTCAACACCGAATGCCCGTATTTTTCTGATAATACATATCTACTAAAAATTTAAAATATTGAAGAAGATTATTTTATATTCCAAGAAAATCATATAGTATTTGAAAACTTACTATATAACAATAGCGCAAGTACTAGCCAGGATTGGAAAAAATCTTCTCCACATGTTGCTCAATGACACAATATCTTTTATACCGAAAAGTCGCTGTACCAATTAATCTACAGGAGAGATACAGACTATAATTTTGTTGAATAATATTTCATACCTTAGAAACTTGTCGACAGATTCTAATTTACCACGACTTTTAATTTTCTTTTTTCATCCTTATAGCGGTTCGGAAAAATTTGCATTTTATATCCTTTATTGATGGATATTAGACCTTATTAACGTTTTAAATAATTTTTTGGAATTTTAAAGAACAGGTTCTTAATTTTTCTTTCAGAATAAAATTATAATTTAATTTTATAAGTACATATATCTTGTAAAGTACAAAAATAATTTTATTCACTATTTTTATCATTGTTCTATACCATTTTTTTATTTTTTAATATCAAAGTGCTAAGATCATTTTTAAAGTACCGTTTGAAAGAGATGCAAGATAAATAGACAAGATTTTTAAACAATTATCAAATAAATCAGTAGTAGAAGTCAAGAAATATTGTGCATAATCTCGTATAATATCTTTAACTTAAATGTAATCCATTATTTATGTCTGTGATCTCACGAAACACTAGCTTTTCCTTGCATAAAAAGGATACTTACTAGTTTTTCTTTAAGACTTTCACTATACCTACTTATATAACACAAATAATAGAATCTAAAAAAATATACTAAATGCATTTTTTCATTTAAATAAGCAACGTTTCTCAAGCACTACGTAAGGTTATACAAAATCATTCTAAATTTTTTAACTAACATAATTGTGGAATATAATTTTTTTTTGGATAGTAGACGAGGACGCCGCTGTGACGATGAAAGAAGTATTGGCTAGCTTACCAGGCTTTACTATAAAATCAAACAGAAGACGTTCAAGTAAAAAGTTATCTGTTGCTGCACAATTAGAAGCTGGCATAGTTGACTTGGAATCTCCTGCAAGCATTTTAACTAATACAAGTCTTAGATCACTTTTGAATAGACATACATTCCAAGGGTTACCACCATTATATCAAAGAAAACTCGCACAACTACTACCAATAGTAGATCGACAAGTAAGTAACAACAAATTTATATTTTACTTCCTACATTAAAGTTTTGAAATGTTACAGTGTGATTCTTGTACGAAGGACGTGCGAGATTTTTTATGTCCATTTTTATGATCTCTCCGACAGTTTAACTGTTCTAGAAATTTAATTAATTGATTTGAATTTTTTCGTACCGTTTACGAAGATAATTTTGTATTCTTTCAGTCGAGGACTTAATAACCAACGTGTATAATTTTTTTTTACCCGCACACGAACTTCAGTTGATTTTTCCGAGCACTCTCTGCCACTTGGATGTAAGAAACGCCAATCTTTACCTTATCTACAACCTGATTGTCCTCGGCAATAATTATGAACACTTGCCTTATCATCCCAAACTAATGCACCATGTACCTCCTCCTAACATCCCTTGGCCACATATTTCCCATACTAGTACTACAGCTACTTAAGGAGCCCATAAGGCCGAACCATGGAATTCTTTGTGGTGCGGTACTAGCAGCGAAACTTGGCATAGAATTCAAGCCGAAAACAACTCCCAACAACCTCCTAAGCTACCTCACTAGGATAAAAAGCCAGTTAATAGTTGTACCTCGAAAGAAGACATTAGTCAACTAGCTGGCTTCAGTTAAAAAGTTTCATATACTAGTAAGGCTTAGCCCACTGCACGCTCGTTCAAAAAATGTCTATCTTTAGGCCTGTACATACATGAATGTATTCATGAATACATACTTGAGTGCACACATAAACAACGAATATAATTACATACAAATTTGTCAAGGAATCGTACAAATGTACTAAATAAGTTCGAAAGTAATTCAAATAATTACTGCTTATCTAAAAGTAATAAATAATTATTGAGTAAGTGAGAAAAAAATGGTACGTATATCAAATTATAATGGTATGTACATCAAATATAAATGGAATTGCCATTATTGCAGAACCCTATGTGGGTTTTTTAGTCATTTTGGATAATTTTGAAATCAATTATAAACATGCATTAATTTGACGATAACTTATTAGAATTTTTTCTCGAAATTAGCGATTGGAAAATAAAAATATTTGAAATTTCTTGAAAATAGAAAACAAAAGTTATATGTTTATAAATCTGTAAATAAGTAGATATTTTTAAATAAAAAGTGTTATTCATACTTTCACATCAAGCACATATAATTTTTAAGCAATAAGATTTTGTACGATGCAGGATGACTAGGTACAGATTACAGTATCGATCATGCAACGTATACCAATGTTAGGATATCCAACGATAATATTTATATTAAGTCCCCTATCCAAAAACCAAGCATTATTTTTTAAGGTTTACCACACCGTGTACCTAATTTTACAAAAAATTTAGCTATATTTATGTCAAAAAAATATTAGAGTGTATTGGATAGTTTATATGATTAAATGAGCTGAAAACTCACGAAATTCATAATATATCCAAATAAAGCAAAATTATCAACTGTAGAATCAACTATAGAACAAATGAGTGTTTACATTTAAAATGACTTCATATACTAGAAATAAACCTTTATTTCTTGTATTTTTAGCAGAAAGCAATTTCCTTTATTATTAAGGACAGAATGCCATTACAACAAATCAATGGCAATGCTAAGCATTGTATGGAACAGGTCTATATATGATGCTTTTTTAAGGTAGTCAATGGTGCGGGGCTTTATTCAGATGCAAAAGTAAAGGTGATATTTTTAAACAAAATGAAGATGACACACTAGTCAGCAATGGTTTTTTTTGCATAAACTTTAAATGAGAAGATGATGGCTTTCTTTTTCTGCATGTACGGAAATCTAATTTTAAACCTAAATGGGTAAATCTTCTAATGTAGTGTTGATGCAGAATAGATGATGTTTCACAAAATATAAATAACACTATCAATTATTTCGTTTTTTAGCCCGTTATGACATGCCTACTAAAATAACTATTTCTCGTGCCTATTCTTCGATAGTTTGATATTCTCATAAGATACTATTATTTTAATTAATATTTGCATTGTCCTTTGTTTACAACAGAAAGACAATTCATAAGCGATCTAGAGCCAACATTATCTAATATATACATCCGTCACTCACAAAAACCATGCAAGCAGCTCAGTCAATATAACAGTAAAATTTTTGCTCAAAAAAAAAACTCGGACTATACTCAATGGATACGGAATACTAGCGGTGAAGGCAGCACGAACAGCAAAATTCCGCCCGACTGAAAAAAAAACAAGATAAAAAAAACGATGCACTCTATAAAAAAATCTTAAAACCATCGCAGTCAAGCCCTAGTTCTTATAAACACAACGTCCAATAAATAATAAGTTAAGACAATGTAATGACTGGAAAGCCGTAGAACTAAGTCCCAAATCCTTTAAAGCCGTCCAACACTCACAAAGAGTGACGCAGGGTAAAAGAAAAAAAATATTAATATGAAAATGATACACAAATCCGAGATGAACGAGGCATCGCAGATAGATCTTTAACAACACGTCGCAACACACAACAAGTTTTGACAGACAATAAAGAAGACATAATAATTAGAATATCATTGGAACACAACCCAGAATCATGGGAGGAGTCTGAAAAAGCGGCCAAAAAACATCAAAAATAATAATGATGAGAATCATAAAAAATTCAGCCCCTAACATAGTAAAGAAAAAAGTAACGCTCTGTCAAACGGGTAAGGACATCCCACAGCAAAGCGTACATTGACACAATCAACAAGAGCGTTGAAAAATCACTTCAGGTAGTAGAAACAAGTGCGAAGTACACGATTCACATATTTTTAGTCTACCTATAAATCCCACAATAATTACATGGAAGCGCGTCGTTTTACACGGATATGGGAGCCAAAATACCTATCATAATAACAAGTAGCCTTAAAAAGAATTTATATATGTATATTAAGGGCGAGTGCTGATGCCAGTGTGACATACGTAGAACGATGCACGTCAGGAACAGTAGAGGTACCCCTAAATAGGATAATTTCCACTCTGCATGAAGTCCTCGACTACTTCCCGATACAAGTGGAAAGACTGATTAGATGAGACTTATTGCAAAAACGTGATAGTCACATATGCACCAATGATAGTATTGTTATAATGAACAGTACCTAATTACCTTGGCTTAACTTTGACAGAGAGAATACAAAAGCAACTTACATCTTGAAAGATAAGATACCTACAACGACAAAAAAAGTAATCGTAGCCCAAAAAATCAGGTACCCGATTGCTCTAAGAAGATAGATAAATAAGCAGTTAAAAACGAGCGAGGAAAAGAGATAGAGAGTGATGACAGACTTCAGACTACTCGACAAAATTACAGTTAGTTCCTGTCACCCACTACTGTTCCAAAGCGATGTTCTAAACCATTTTGCATTCGGCATAATGCTGTTTGCTGCAGCATTGGAAGAAGACGAAAGACGAGGTAAAATATTTGTTAAATGTTCGGAAGATAATCTAACAATAAAAATAAAAAATGTTATTTTTTCAAAAAAGATGCAAATTGTTTGGCCACATAGGCAGTAACGAATAAATAAAACAGACCTTAAAAAACTGTGTCCGTAAAAAACTACCAAAGACCAACTAACGCAAAAAAATCAAACAATTTTTAGGTCTCACGAGAAATTTCCGTTATTTTCATAAAAAGCTACGCAATAATAGTGCAACGACTTTTGAAACTTTTACGAAATAGCGCGGTATTTAAGTAGCAGGAACCTTAGCAAGAAGCATTTAACAATCGTAAACTTTATATGCAGCGAGCCCATACTTTTAACGCTGGACATACATAGGTTATTTAAGGTTACGACAGATTCATAAGACTACTTGATAGGTGCAATGTTAAGTCGAGGAAAAATAGTCGAAGATTACCCTTGCGAATATGAATTCCGCTGCCTATAAGGTAGCGAAATTTTCTACCTAATATACGATAAAGAACTGCTTGCTATAGTATATGCCAAGAAGCAGCTCACACCATACTCATACGGACGGTAATTTACAATTATTTCCGACCCTGAGCCTCTGAAACATTTTCAGACATCGAAAAAATCGTGCCTGCGATTTAGAAGAATAAAGGCAGAGCTACGTGGCTACGAATTCTGCGTGGTCAATAGACAAGAGAGAATCGATAGATCACCTGACGCATTGTCGTGCAACCTGATCCTGAAATTAGGAGAAAAAAACTCGTGTATTACCGTGCAGGAAATTATACGAACTCGCGAAAAAACAGAAAAATGATGAATTTGGTGACACAAACGCTTCACTGGTGGGAATATTAAATATCCGCACGAGACTTGAACAAAATATATTAAGAAAGGACAGAGAAAGTCAGACAGAGATCTCCGATGATAAAGTAGTAAAAAAAAACATCGGGAAGAGAGCAGTTTAGATAAATACTTACCAAGCAATGATAATGATGCAGACCTGGAGTTAGAATAGCCAGAGACAGAAAAGAACAAGAAATATTACATCAACAACAGACAAGGCAATAAGGAAAAGAGGGAGACCACGTATATGTACAACACACTACCAATAAAAAAGGGAAAACGAAATTTTGTTGACTGCATCTAATGACAGCCACAAAAAAATCCTATCACAAAGGCCAATCAAAGATGAGATCACATACATGCGTAACGATAGAAATATACGAAAAGGTGTTAAAGTTGCAAGTAAACCACGTATACAGCAGGACATATTACAAGAAAAACAAAGCAATGTTTGCAAACGCTAACTGGACACTTTACACAGAAAACCTCCTAAATTTTAAAATACATTTGAACAAGAGAAAGTTTTGAACGATCAAATTATAGCATATTGTGATACACTGCTGGCGGTGAAAAGTGCCGAGAATATTGAGAAGTAGAATAACACTGGGGCTGGCAGCTAGTGCTGGCAAGTATAGCAGCAAAGCAGCGAAGAGAGAGGAGAGGAAAGAAAGAATGGCTACAATGGTAGGAGCACTAAGCAAAAGAGAAGGGAAAAATAAAGGAAGAGTGACCTAGAGATATACGGACAAGACGTAATTCAAACAGGAAAAAAGCAGCAGACGGCTACTACAAGTCCGGCCAAATTTCATCGACTAGCAATGGAAGGAAGAACACAAGATAAACCCTAGAGTAGAATAATAAATAGCTACAAGGAATACGTGAATGATACACTATCTTACAGACACAGACAAGCAAGCCAACAGAAGGAGGCTAAGCTACATGGAAAATTAACGCGTTGCTCAAAGACTCGATAGCCAACTTTCAAGCTGAGAATATGCTCGACGTCAAGTGAAAAATTTTTGACGGAAAGCAGGGTATACAAATTTACGCCTCGAAATTTAACGCTATCGCAGATCGGAACACAGTCGAATTGACGGGAAAATCGGGCAACTACTTAAATGTGCCTTAGTAAACCAAAAAGTCGATAAAAGACTTAACTGACGGCTTTGAAGCCACGGGTGAAATAAACACTTTATTCACGGAAAATAAATTTTATGAAAACGAGCCCAAAAAACCGACCAGACAATTGTACAAAACAATGAAGCTAACGACGGTACTAGCAAGCTGAAACGAGGTATAGATAATAAAAGGTCAACATCTGATCAAGATTGGAAAAAAGTAATTAGAAGTGATTTTATTATAGATCCCCAAACGCCACTGTAAAAGCGTGCTGAATCCTTTAAAATATAATATCAAAAGGAATATATGCATAACTAGCCAGTAAATGGCCTTTTTGACAGTTGAATAATCTTATCTGGATCAATAGTAATGATCAAAGAAACCAAAACTTGGAAGATCTTATCTGGATGACATCTATCAACGGACAAAATGAGAAAGATTTTATTAAACTCTAAATGATTGCGTTCGTGCCCATACCCAGAGAAATTCAAAGCTTTCTTATTAACGTTGACAGAGTTTGGAGAAGAAGCAAACATTTTAATTTATGCGAGAGAATAGAAAGTAAGTATATGTATATACCCAAAATCAAAAAAATACGTACGCTTGCGTAAACCTTAAACGTTACAGAACGAATGAATTTAGACACTTCCAACTCGTCAATGAACATTTTACTCTGTCAATTACGTACAAAAGCAACATGAATATTTCAGCTGACATTATTAAGAGACAATATCTTAAACAAAAAAGACCAAATGTAAGCAATTTTCACGTTACACCACGGATTAAAAAAGGAGCGATGAATCTTATAGAAATATAGATGGAGAAGAAACACGGCAATAAGAAACATGTATCGGAAATAAGTGCAAAAACGAGGAAACAAAAAAAAAGTAAGTAAGAAGTGTATATCACCCCCAACAACCCTACCTCCACCACCGGACAGTGAAAACCATATAACATCGGAAAGTAACGATATCCTAAATAAAGCTTTAGTAGAAGATAGCGATAACAGCCTAGTAAGAAAGGGATCAAAATAAAGAGTTTACTAGTTTAAAATGTAGTATATGTAGAATGCAACTACAACGGGATATACCGTCGCGGGCCCCAAGAGACGACCCTGCCCTTTTCCAGAAAATGAAAAAAGTAGAGGATCATCTATTCAGATGCCTTGACAATCTAACATTTTTTACGATTCAGATGCCTTGACAATCGAACATTTTTTACGATAACAGACAACTTTTCTGACACAGAAAACATTGACGCACTGTATAAACGCAGCTATATAAACCCAATAACACTAAATATCGAGACAGAAGCAGTAGGTGACGTCATGTTGTCGGAACTGAAAAAAATGCTCGTCATACGCATGTATGTAAAAACACACTTCTATTATTCCGCGCTGAAATCAAATGTAAAAAAATGCTTGAAAGCCGTGAAAGCTCTTGCCATGGTAAACAATTCAAGAACTATAGGAATGGTAAGAGTCTTAGCGGTGCCAAATCTTAGTCAACGGTCTTATTTAGTCAAATAATTTAAAGATATTTTTAAAGATTTTAGAATAACGGCTATACTATACACTAAAATACTGGTGAAACACCGGCAGACAAGCGATATAAAATTAATAAAGAATTTTATGAATTGACAGTTGGATGGCATAGGGGCATTGATAAAACAAACAGCAGAATTTCGAAATACCTTTACCGGCGAGACATGAGACCTGACGTCAGACAATTTATACATGGCTGCCCGACGCAAAGTCTCAAACAAAAAAGCTAGTATGTGTAAAAATAATACAAGCAATACTTATTACTGACATACCAAGTATACCGTTCGAAAAAATATCTATGCATTTTTATGGACCAGTAAATAAGTCTTCAGTTGGCAACAACACACATATACTTACTATACAAGACTAGCCGACGAAATATATTGTATTGGCACCTGCACAGAGAGCGACAGCCAAAAAGACAGTGAGGGCACCAACTAGTGAATTTATAGCATATCTGGGCGCACCAGAGAAATTGTTATCCGATTGCAGAACTTATTTCATAAACAAAACCATGGAGGTATTTGGAAGATTATTTTATATTTCCCAAATGGGGAGCACCACCTACCACTTTGAAAGTTATGGTGCAATAGAGCGCATACATCATGTTTTAGCAGAATTTTCAAATTCATACCTGGATAAAGCTGATAAATAAGACAAGTTTTTACTACTGTGTATGATTTCATACAACATTTCGGAATATAAGAGCACAGGCTACTTGTAATACGAATTCATATTCGGCCAGTGCGCAAGACTCATCCAGCTTCAAACAGCCAGAGAGTGGGCGAACCTAGGCAGAACATTTAACACAAATGACAGAGACACTGCATCAGCTAAAGACGCTGGCAGCAATGACCCAAGTACAAAATTATTACTGGTCAAAAGACTACTACGACAGAAACCTTAACGCAAAATTTTTCATGGAAGGTAAGATTGTATACACTTAAAAGAACCATTTGAAGGAAAGTACGACGCTCAATATAAGGGGCCCTAAAAATTGGCGGGGATCGATTATAAAACCAATAACGTAAAACTGCAGAGAGACGAAGAAATATGTATCTTACACGTTGATAGAATCAAGAAGGCCTGCGCAGCAAAAGCTCCACGTTTACGCGAACGTTAATAAGAAATCAAAGGAGCAGAAAAATAGTCAAATGCATAGCAACAAAAAGCCATTAAAACCACCTCATACGAAAAACGACCTTGCATATCTACTTGTCAAATAATAGTCTCTTTACTTTATTTTAATTTTTTCTCTTGGCCCTTGGACGTGCGACAAAAATATATATTTAACACAGTTGATATTCAATATACATAATAAATAAATAAGTGGATTAAAAAAAGGAAAATACTTTAATGTATAGAAAAAAATAATAAATTGATAACAATGATAACGAAAAAAGTAATATATAAATCTGAAATCGTTATAATTATTTTCATTCTCATTCAGGTACATCGAAAAAATACAAGGATAAAGAGAAAGTTCATGGAATTCTTAAATACAGCAGTATGGCTGAACACTTAACATGCGGGACAATTAAATTAGTAAACGATCAATGAACTTATATTTGGCAACCCTTATAGAATTTTTTTAATTTGCATTGTCACCTTTTGCATGAAATGATAGCAAAAATCCAGAGCATTGAATGAAAAAAAAAGAACGTCAGAAGACACAATCATAGAATGCGAAAACAAAATATAGTGAAAGTACCGCAACTGAAAAAAAATCAATTAAATGATACATCTTACTGCAATAACGAAAGTGGCATTATATAATGAAGTAACATGATGTAGTTTACGCATAAAAAAATTTAAATCATCATTTTAAAAAGTGTTATTGCAAAAAAAAAGAATAATATTAAAGGGAAAACAAAAAATTTATTAAAGACGACAAATACACTGAAGAAAACTCTTCACCCAAATAAAGTTGGGTCACAGCATTAAAACTTACAGATATTAATAAATATACCTCAAAATTGCAATATAGATCATCGGGCAAGATTTTTAAAAAAAGCTTATCAAACTTTAAATTTATAACACAGGACTTATGAAAGACGATGGTATTTAGGAAAGTGCATGTTATTAGTCATTTTCAACAGATATTAGAGTAAACTTTACAATTCACTCTGTGCACAAAGCGGCGAAAATTGGAAATTGGATACCTAATCCCCATTTAAAATACGTGTATTCGCCCGACACTAGCGCCAAACACTGGATTTGGCACTAGTGTCGGGCGAATACACGTATTTTAAATGGGGATTGGGTATCGAAGATCTAATTTTGGCCGTTTGTGCACAGAGCGAGTGATAAGATCTTGAAATTTGTATGCGTATTGTCAAAACATTAGGAAACAATTATGTATTAATTATATGAGGATTTTTTATGATTTACAAAAGACTTTTAGTGATTTAACCCTTCACTTTTAAGTTATATTTTTTCACAATAAACAATAACATTTTTCAATATTTTACGAATTTTTTGAGAAACTAGAGCATCTGCGGAGTATACCTGATTTGCTTTAAAATGATTAGTCGACTCTCTCTTCATTACAAAAGAGTGTTACATTGTGGTCAGTCTTGACTTATGTAGTCGGTAAAGACCCTTTTATTTAGGTATACGTTAATCCTTACTCAGCACAGATGTAAGTAGAAGATTTCAGAGGATGTGTAGAACGCAAAAAGTTAAAATTTTTCAAAGATTAATAATCTCTTCGATAAACATTTGTTGCATTTGTTATTAACGATATTCTCACATAGAAACTCTTTTATCAACCAGTCTCTTAATTATACTCTTACATAGTTTTCTTACTAACTATTCCAGTAACCTAAGTTACCTTCACCCTCAACAAAAAAAGTTAACGGGATTAAGAAAGTTCATCATTATTTAACCTAGAAAACTGACAATGTTTTTGCCTATTAAGGAAAGAATGGCATCAGACATTTGTTTATTAGAACTTGTGTAAATAGTTATCGACAGAATATAATAATTGGAAGTTCTGAAAGAAAACGACAATTATATCCATAAACGAGACTATGAACAAATAAATCTGTAAAAAAAAGGTATAAACATCAGACATGTATGCATACAAAGAGAAAAAAAGATCACTTTCGAACAAAGTAATTTTTAAGGCTCGTAAAAAAAATTTGAACGTGCTAAACAAATGCACCTGTAAGCAATGACAAAAGGTCCACAGCGACCATAAATCGACGGACGGCTGAAAATAGTCGACTAGCTTTACTATCAGAGCAGCAGTTTCAATCGTCAGCGAATGATAAAGTCGTCATGGCAAGGAAAATGTGCAGTGATAAAATAAGGAAAACCGTTAACAACTCTTCGAACGATGATTAAAATTATTGATAGTACACCAAAAATACCTTAGATCTTCCGTCCACAGAAGAAAAGAGTCAAACACAGATTTTCTTGAGAAAATACCTAACCCATAACGTCGAACGCAAAAGAAAGGTACAACTTACATATCACCTTGAAAAAAAATATTTTCTAAAACCCACGCAGACTCATGTAAATTTATTCTCTTCCTTTTTTATAAAAAAAATAGCCCCTTGAATAATGATGAGTGTCTTAAATGGACATCAGGCAAATTAAATATAAGATAGTTACACAGAGAGAACAAACGTGGGTCTACAGCAAGGAAGCCTCCCTCGCGGTAAACGTACAAGACGCTCCGAGCGTCGTACCCACGCTGTTCATGCCCAACTGCAACAGCGCCGCGCCGTATGCCTATCGTACGGTTAGTCGCCGTCAGGATAGGAAACATGGACCGTTGCAAAACATGTATGGAGGCTATGCCTTAGCACCAACGTGTTGGTGCGGCAATCGTAAGTGTTTACGTCACGCGAGAAACGCAAGGCTGCGGTGAGTTTTGACCACTGCCTCTTGAGATTTGATACAAGGAGTGGGGGAGCTGCAGACTGTAGCTTACATATATATATATATATATATGTAATTATACACCTGTACTGTGACGCTGTAGTAGACCTATCTACAGGAGCAGATTGCACTGACTGCAGACAGCTCTTATGTATACCAATATACAGTTGCAGGAAGCTGTTAAGTTTATTTCATGATTATATTAATATTTTGTATCTCTATGGTTTATTTATAAAATGTTGCTGATGTAGCTCGTTCTACTTGCAGTAAATGTACTGACACATGTGATTACGTATTTTTTATATTATTGATGTATACTTATTGCAAAATTACAAGTGATGTGTACTTTTTCAGTGATCATCCAATGGATTTACGCTGCAGGACTTAGTCGTACTCAAAAGTCATTTTAAGAAGGTTTAATTAATTAAAAAATGCATTTAGTTTGTCTCATATATACCTGTCCATTATTCATTATCTAGTTTAAGACTTATATCAATATAATATTTCAAACTATAATTTTTAAGAGTACTAAACTATGCAGTTCACACAATACTAAGTGAAAAATAGTCATATACTGAGATTTATTTGTTAAATTGACGTCTGTTTCACCTCCTAAAACTTACCTTGTACAACTAATTTTATCTTATTGTTAATATTTTTCATATTTTACATGTATCTTTGGTTTCGCATGGTATTATCAGTAATTACTTGACGAAACAACTTTAATTATTTCTTTAAATAATAGAAATATATGTTGGTGAATCTCCAGTAACATGCTAAGATTAACATTAAAAAATGTTCAAACCAAAGGTGTTTTAAAAAGTTTCATTTCATACCATTTTGATCGCAAATAACATCCTTCAAGCTTTACCCAGTTGCGTAGGTGTCTCTCCTCTCATCCCTTTGGGAGCAAGCTGACTCATCGAATTTCTCGGTTATTTACATCATTTCCATCCCTTTTAGGTCCCTTTGTCTTCTAGGGGGGCATAGTGCTTTGCACTGGACCCCATGGGTGGAGGTTAGTTTTAGTCGGTAGGAACCCAAGTGAATCTGACACTCTCTCCGGTCCTTCGGGCCGAAGAGGTCTTTTAAGATTTCCTCTCCTAGCCCCTTCAAAAAAGAAAAAAAAGAAAAAAAAAGAAAAACATTATTAAGAGATATCTAGAGCACTTAAACTCACAGTTTTTTGCTAAAAGAAATACGACATTACACAATAGTTGCGATGTACACCAAAATTATAAAAAATACGTAATCACATGTATCACTTTATTCACGGCAAGAGAAACGGACTGCATCAGCAAAATCATGTCAATGAACCATAGTTATATTAGATAATAATATCTCTATGAAATACTCTTAACAGCTGTCTGCACCTGTATATTTCAACCCAGTAACCTGGAGGACAGCATGGTTAATAACATAGTAATTCAATAAATAATGATCAAATAACAACATAACCTCAATCCACAGCTTAACCTAGTAACCCGGAAGACAGCAAGTAAAGTGCATAGTGACTAAATAAATAAGTGAATAAATAACAAGATAACTTACATCGAAAGCTACTTAACCCTGTAATTCGGGGGACAGCAAGTTATTAACATAGTAATAAAAAAAGTTAATTAGAAAAAAACATAATAACCTAAATCGCAAGCATTATAACCCAGTAGCCCGAAAGACAGCAAGATAATAACGTAGTTATAAAATAAATTAATAAAAAATACAAGATAAACTAAATCTCAAGCTTCTTAACCCAGTAAGTCGGAGGACAGCGTGTAAATAATTTAATAAGTAAATAAATTATTGAGCAATAACAACATAACCCGAATCCCAAGCATCTTAACCCAGTAACGTGGAGTACGGCGAGTTTATAACATAGTAATTAAATAAATGATTGATTAAATAACAAGAAAACCTAGATCCCAAGCTTCTCAACCCAGTAACCCGTACACAGCAAGTTTTTAGCATAGTATTTCAATAAATTCATGATGGAATAGCAAAATAATTTGAAGCCCAAGCTTTGTAACCCAGTAACCCGAGGGACACCTAGTTTATATTATAAGAATTAATATAAAAAAGTTAGGGACGTAGGTAACGTTGCTATTTGAATATTTTACTTAGTAAAATACTATCAACGTGCTGTCCCCTAAGTTAGTAGGTTTAAAAGCTTAGTATTAAGGTTATGTTGGTAATTATTTCTATATTTATTTAAATATTATGTTATCAACTCGGTGTCTCCCAGGTTTCTGGGTTAAAAGGCTCCAAATTTAGGTTGTCTTGTAATTTTTATGATATTTTATTTAACCATTATGGCATAAACCCTCTCTTTCTCCTAAGTTACTCGGTAAAAGAGCTTGAGGATAAGGTTATTTTGTTATTTTATTATACATTCAATAATTAACTATGTTATTAACTTGCTGCCCTTCACCCGACTGGATTAAGAAGCTTTGAATTTAGGTTATCTTGTTAATAATTGAATAATTTATTTAATTACTATGTTATTTACTCGCCGTCCTCCGGGTTATTAGGCTTAAAAGATCAAAATTTAGTTTATCTTATTATTTAAACATTAATTGGTTTCTTTACTATTTGTTTTACTCGCTGTAATCCGGGTTACTGGGTTCAGAAGCTTGGGACTTGGGTTACTGGGTTTTTGCGGTTCGGCTTATGTAGCCAATTTAAATTCCACGCAATTTTGGATGCCACTTTAGGAAGTACTAAGCGATAATACTTTAGCGACACAGAATGGATACATGTATACGTAAATAACACTATGCAGTTCTCCCACTCCTTGTATCGAATCTCAAGAGGCCATGGTCGAAAACTTACGGTGGAATTGCATTTTTCGCGTGACGCGAGCTCTTGCGACTACCTCACGGACACATTGGCGCTGAGTCATAGCGTCTGTACGTGCTATTCAACGGTATGTATGCCCTATCCTGTCAGTAAACAGCTGTGCGATAAGTATACGGTGCTGTTGCAGTATGCGCATAAACAGTGTGCTTAAAAAACTCGCAGCGTATAGTGCATTTAACGTGAGAGAAGCTCTGTCACAGTAGACCAACGTTTGTTCTCTCCTTATACTGACGCAATTGACACATCCTCTAACGTTTACTAAAACAAACTAAGTTTATAGCATCGTAGCATATACAATAAATTGTAGAAATAATAATAAGATGGCATAAATAGTTGCAAAAAAATACTATAATCAAATAAACAAAGGATTGAATTGAATTAAGTAGAGCAATTGCGTATGCAAGAGGGAATGCCAAATAAAATTGCGTAGAAAAGAGAATAATGATCGAAATCCATATACATATTGCTATCACACTAGCATGCTGGGTGTGGTATACTGTAGCTACCTTACACGCCTTCACTTTCTGCTAACTAGCAAATAAAGAGGTGCCTATTTTAATAGGGGGCTCTTCTATAAATCTGCTATAGAATAATTACAGGTAGAAAACATTCAAGGATCAGCGGAGTGGCTCTGGATAATAGTCTTGCACTAGTACCGGTAATAATACAACAATAAGGATCCAGAAGGAAGCCTATCATCATCCAGATGCAGTAAGGCGTTAGCTATCGACAAAATTGATAATAATTTCAATACGTATACCTGGCATAACTTATTACATACATTATTTAAAGAAAATTACATATACTGCAACATAATTCTAAAGAAATTAATTCTTTAATGTTAACTTGTTATAATCATTGATAAATAATTTAATATATACTACTAACCAAATTGTAATTGTTTTTCACTTAAGATTAAGCGAATGAATGTTAGAAAACATGTCTTATAAAATATACCGTTATCCATTTTTATATAAAATCTTATAATGGACAAACAATTCTGTAAGTATGATATGAAGCCCATAATATGACAATATGTAACAAAAACAATGTAAAAAAAAGACCCTATACAAAAATAATAATGTATCTATAGTACATGAAATGATTCCACAATTTCGCACTATTGTAATAAAAAGGGCAAAGTGAGTACATGAACAAAAAAATGGGTACACCACAAACACAGCACCACAAGTTCTCGGGAGAAACGACGATCATCTGAAAAAGACTACATCTTAGCTTCTTAAACCTTACGCACCCCACTTCCTCCAAAAGGAACGTATAACCAAGAAGAGAGAGAAGAAGCGGAACTCTTGAGTTGAGACAGCGGCTAGAGGAGCGGAAAAATATTCAGGACTCTTGAGACTGGTAAACGTACGTCCAAGTTACCGTGCTACCCTTGGCTCTTTCCTCAGTCTTAAGTAATAATAAAAAGGAGTTAATAGTCCTTATCGTGTACTTATTTTGCTTCCACTCAACTGACCACGAACCAACGTAACAAAAGTTTCACAGGCTTTCTTTAATGCTTAGCACAATTTTACTCTTAAAATGACTCGACAAATAGTTCATAATAATAAATTATAATTGCTTCAAATACTTAATACAAATAAGCCCCTATCAAAAAAAGAAAGCTATTAGACTTAGATAAAAACCTATCGGTTGTTACTCGTTGAATGCAATAATTAGGTTCATAATTGCTGAAAAACATACATTTTAACTATATCGTTAAATACAGTTTAATCTTTGTCTTAAATGCTATAATTTTATGCGGAAGCATAAATTTTATAATTGCCGTAGGTATACTATGCCGATTCCAGCGCACCCCCAGCCTTACGCGTGCGCACGTGACTGTACAGGAATAGGTGTAACTGTGCTATAACAGCGTTGGCTCGATCTTCAAGTGTATGAATATACTTCAACACATGCGACCTTGTACGATACAGCCAGGTAGTACAGCTTGCCCTCTCTGCTAAGCATGTGAGAGCAAGTGGTATCTGCTGTGTGTGTGCGAGTGTGTGCATGTGTGTGCGTGTGTGTGTGTTTCTTGATAAGAGCCCGAACCATACCCTTTTAACTGTGAGGTAGAAACAATCTTATATCTCCCATCGCGGGTATACGTGTATAAACACTGGTATAAAATGTGGATATGTGTATACATTCCAGTTAATGAATGGTATAAAGGAATTTGAACTGCCCGATGTTTTAGGCACAGCTTTACCTCTTTGCGCAGCTTGCAAGGGAAAATGGTATGTATGGATAAGAGCTTCAACCATACGCAACTTATATGTGAGGTACAACTGATAATTATTACCTCTTCAAGCGCGGATATACATATATAAACACTTCTGTATATTGTTCAAACCTATATTCACTTTTATTTGAGGTAATAAAATAAATGAATGGTATAAAGGAGTAGAATTCAGATGGATGAGAAAAGCCTAAATAATTGTTGTTCAATCTTATATTAGACAATTTATTTCAAATGAAGGAAGTAGTCACCGCAAAGTGTAAAATTGTAAACAGCAATAGGTAGACATTCTTTGTAAATTATTTAAAATATTTTTAGCTATTATGCTGACTCCTTATCACGAGCATAACTGTCATCTTTCTGTTCCACAATAAAGTAGAACTTACTTATGCGTTAGACACTATAAAGAGCACACATGGATTTTTAGACTTCTTTGTGATGAAAACAAGTGGTAAACTGTCTGGAAAGCTAAAACGGCGGATAGTCAGTCATATCGGTGATTTTGAATCCACATCTTTTAAGCCACTATCTTTTTAACTCTCCGTTTCCAAACATCTTTATAGCACCTTTGAGCTTCTTTCATAGGACATTTCTAATTTCAGTGCCAATATTATCTGAATTACAGACCAGTCCATGATAGGACAGTTTAAAATATAAATTTTTATGCTTCTATTTCTGTGATAATTAACGCTAGGGACAGAGTACTTTGAAAAGATACAATTGTTATTCAGCATCGTCAGAATGAAGAGAAAGCAAAGGTAATTCTTTGAGCACACAATTATTACCGGGCTTTTTGAAGCCCTGCATATCCACCATATATTTCATTGCATCCTTTTTTTCTGCACAGTAATATACAATAATTTTTTTAGTTTCTCATAACCTTTGCAATCAGAGAATGATGATTTATTGGTTCACAACTTTTCTGATAAATTTTTCATCTGAGTCTTCTTATTTCTATCATTATTATCCATAGTTAAAAAAATCAGATTGAATTTGCTAGAAGCTGGTTTGGGCCACATATCAATGTGGATAAAATAAAATGACATAAAATAAAACGTAATGAAGAAGAAGTGATAGTGAATAAAGTTATTCTTGAAATAAATTATATGTTCAACATTTTTTTACCAGTTATAATTTTAGCCTCAATGTTATACCTAGATAATTTTGTTATCTTAAGTCTTCTTCCGTTACATAATCCTTGTGAAATACATAAATTTCGAGTCTGCATGACGAAGGCATTTATTTTTAAATTTATTTAAAGAGTCGGAAGGCTTCCTCAAATAAAATTAAGATATTGAATTGGAATATCATTGCATATATTATAATCAGTACTATCAACTCCTTTATACGTTGCATGATCCACACTATAATAAGTTACAGTTTCACCAGTCATTGTGTTTGAAATTTTATTATGCAATAAATACGTCAATTTATTATGTAATGTTAAGATAAGGTTATTCTTTGAAGTATAATTTACATGCATATTGTTAGGGACAGACGTTAATTACATTTTTATAAATAATTTTGGTGACAAATACCTGGAGATAATCCCCTAGAAGATGTCTGATCCCTTATAAACCATTAGGTCGTTTAATGAATGAATATTTTCTTAAACAAATTTTTTTTTTTAGAGAATCTTACAACATTTATCATTTTTCGATTTTCCTCAGATCTTCTTTCTTCTCATTTCTCTGCGTGCCTCTTCTGGAATCTTATCCACTCTTTTTGTCTTCATCTGGTATTCTTATTTTTTCTGCTACATTCACCATGACCGTTCTCTATGGTGGGTAGAAATGATAATAGCTGAGCCATGCATCGGACTTCTTAGATTTACAGAAGTTTTTAATATCCTTACCTATTAGACTGTACAGAACAATACGATCATGCAAAATTTAGCAGTAAGCTGATGTGTTAGCGCTAAAATTGTCGTAAGATTCAAATTATAGTCAAACATCTACAGGAGTATTTTTAAAATTTGGTTTGCTTTGAAAATCGAAGCACAATCAAAGGTATTGCATGTTGAATTTAATATTCGCTTAACAATGGTGCACGATCTTTACCATATTATGAATTCTGAAAGTTTGAATACGTGTCATATAATATTTAGATATGATATTAAGATCCCCATTAGCATAATATTGTAAATTTAAATAGAGCTTTACACCTCTAGTATTAAAATGATTAAACTAGCTAGCACTTTAAACTCTCTTGTTCTCGCAGTTTGTTTGGAAGGCGAATAGAACAAAACTTGGTTTTTCAACTGATAAGACGTTTTGACTGTCCATATACGTTTTGATGTAGCAGGTAATAGTCGATATTTTTACATTTTCCAAGTTCGATAACTCATAGATAAAAGATTATCTTTCTGTATCTGATTAAGTAGAGGAATTTTATGTGAATTAGACATTTCAACATCACTATCTTAAAGTCTTTCTGAGTTGCTGCCGCATTCCTGGCTGCAGCAGGAATTTAATCTTGCAATACTGCATTTTAATCGCTTCTTGATTTTATTAGTATGAGTATACATTTCACATTAACGACTGTCTTACAATCGTTAGATCAATGTTTATCGATCTTCTCGGGCAAGTAAAATGAGTCGTATATGGACAATAATTAATGTATCCACTTTAGTAACTCGGCTATAAGTGTGTAAGCTGGTGTGTGTCTTTTTGATACACTATATGCCTTGTGTTTTCTTAAAAACAAATATCAATGAATACATTTTAAATAGTTACAAATATTAACCAAGAATGAGAAAAATCATCCCCGAGTGTGGTTTAAATACATGACCTTCCGTTTACCAGACAGATGCTCTGAAACAATCATTGAGATATTTATAAATGATTTTTCGGACGAAATGTGTAGGGCTGCTAACAGTTAAGAAATGCAAAATAATATCAGTCTTCAAATACCGTCCTTATTTTTAATTGATGAAACTAAAAAGTTTACAATTTCCCCTAATTTTATCCTGATGTCTCTTGACGTCATATCTATAATCAAAAATACTCCTTGTAAATTAATTTGAGAAAGTCAAGACAACAAACATCCTTACATTTTGGATAATTGTAAAATTATCTTGGACACTCTTGGAGACTGCAAAAAATTCCTAATTAAGAACAATCTTTTATTTTAATGATACTTTATATCGGGAAACTTTCAACGGGCCCATACGCTCTCCTATCTACCACTTATTTTGATTAAAACTCTATTTAAATCTAATGTAAGGAATTAATCTTTAAAAAAAATCATTTTTTGACTAATAGATATCAATTCAACTAACAACTCACTAAACAGCAAAAAAGATGTTAAATCGCTAAGTAAAGTTGATTCACCTGTGTTGCAAATTTGGAAAAATAAGACTGCGCATTGAGTTACTCATATTAGTATATTGATATCAAAGACTTTGGTTACGTACAATTTTTAGAAACTATTACTATGTGATGATGTACACATTGACTCAAGTGGACTTTTCATTCACGAAAATGTAGTTGGTGTTAATTTCTAGGGAATTTTTATATTATCAAGAGTTCTTGTTGCATTATTGTACTATACAAATCTATTTATCATGGTGTGATGTGTCTGTATATTATTCATTCAATAAATTTTAGCCTGATATGGATGGCAAGCTCTCTGCTAGCAGAATTTTGTTCTTTCAAGCAGTATGTCTACTTATTTGTTTGGTTCTTAAGTGATCGTTGATCAATATTCTCTATTTATTTGGAATACAAAGAACGATGAGGATTCTATTATCTTGTTGTAATTCTCAGATGCTGCTCTACTTTTTTAAGTAACCTAAACTATTTATTAAGGATTCTAAGACAAAACTGAGCTTAAAATAGTAATTTTTCTATTATTAGCGTAAGAATCTAGGAAACATGTGGTTTAAACTTAATTTAAACAATGGGATATAATTTTACGCATTCTCTGTAATCATTCTTTAATCTGCTTTAAATCAACTTTTATTTCTAAAAAGTTTATTTAAATCAGACTTTTTGTTTGAGAGATACTTTATTCTGTTAAAGTGTTGATGGTTTGTATAACTGTGTGGCGCTGCACGATGATGCGCTATAATTAGCGCCGCACGAGCCAGAGTAGGCAGTCGGTTCAAGGTAATGACACTATACAGACTAGGTGGTCTCACCAAGTGCCGTGGTTGCACAGGCTTAACGATAGGTGGATTTCATGCCCCCGTACAACGTGTTTCCACGAGTACGTTCCGTCTCTACGAGTGATTTCACCGTGCTCGCAGATCGTGTTGGCACGAGTGCACCACAAACTCCAGGTGATTATACTGACCGTTTGTCACGGGGTTACACGAACACTGTCCGCTCCTCTCTACTACTGCCCCTGTCACCTCTCAATACTTTTTCGCATCTTATTGTGATTACACAGGAGAGAAGACCCTAACGCTAACGTAAATTTATCGTACGCTCCGTACAAAATGTCATACCATACCGTATACTAACAGAGTCGAAGTCCAGCCACTGAGCATTCTCTAAAAATCTTCAGAGATCTAAGACCACTGCCACGCTCATGATTATAAGTGTATTTGTGCAAGTATCGGAGCCCTATATTTTTATGTGGTGATGTAGAAATCAAGCGATCTGTTGGAGGCGAAGGCGAACATAATTACTCTCCTTAAATTAAATAAAAATCATCATTGTGCTTTATGGTACATATATCAAGAAATTAATTCAGTTGTCAACTTATGATTTTGAAGTAAATTTTAAATGCTTGTTAAAAGCTTTTAAAACGGAGTTAATCTTTGAGTCATTGACACACAGTATGTCGTCAACATATCTGTAATGAGAACCCAGATTTGGATTATATATCTTATTTAATTTTAGTATGCAGTCTGTCTCTAGATCATTAATTACAGGATCTGCAAACAATAAAGAGATCGGTGACCCCATAGGGGTTCCAACAATTCGGAGGTAGTAGCGGTTATTGAACGAAAAGAATGTATTTTCAAAATAAAATCTGGTTTGATTCTTAATTGTGTCTTTTGTAACTAAACATCTACTACGTATGTATTGTGCTCTGTGGTCGATACTCTGTAAAACTTATTCTAGTGTGATATTTGTAAGCAAAAACTAACGTCAAGGAAAATTTATTTATAATCTTTCATAATTTCCCAATGCATTGATTTTCCAACTTATTCAGAACTATTTTTTATATGCGATTTCGGAACATCGTCACAATTTTTTTTTCGCCGTATAAGATTTTTAATGATAAATATTTAGAATTATTGATTAGAGATACTACAATTGGGCGTGACGGTACATTTTTTTTATGAATTTTTGGTAGATTCTAGCATTTTGCCAACATGGTATCGGTTAGTGTTGATGCATTTTTATGGTATTTTTTAGAAAGAACATCTTGGTCATTTAATTCACGTGAAATTATTTTCGTTTCCTGTTGCAGAGATGGAAGAGGACTTTTAGGGCAAATTTTGTACGTGGATGAATCTGATAGTAAATTATGAATTTTTTGTAATTAGTTGATTTCTTAACGTGTGCGGAAATATTTTCTTTGTCGGCTGAAGTACAAATTAAACAAGGATTGTTTTTAAAAAATACTATGGCAGATTTAATCATTTTTGCGTCTTGTCTGGCTTGCTCCGAAATCAAACGCTTGTTGCCAAAAAAATGGGGTATGTGTTTTGAAAGTTTTTTGCGTATTACGCTTTTTAGTTAGTCGTTGGTATTCAGAAAGGAAAGTTACACTTCTTTATTTTTAATTATCGTTATAGCACTGGTGGTAAAAAAGGTTGAATACAAGTTGTAATTGGGATCTAGCGAGACGAAGTTGGCTACGTTTTTTTGGAATCGACGTGTCGAAAAGGTTCACTAACAGATTTTTCTGAGGTGCATGTCGTGTTGGTGACTCGATTGTTTTAAACATAAGATTTTTTAATTTTCTATCTAGGTTTAGGCTAAACTTTTGTTGAAATGGGTTTTGTTTTTCCTTCAATTGTGTACAAAAATTTATTTTGTACTATAATCAATTTTTTCTTTTTTATAATTCAGATCTTAAACGCGTGATCGAGGTCTCCAAAAGTTTTGTATAAATGTTAATATCACTTGTTTCAAAGTTTAGAAGTATCTACAAATAATCATAGAGTAACTTCAAGAGTTATTTTTTATTGAGTTTCTGTAAGAAGTATATTTTGATACTTCTTTTTTGATGCGTGATATGTGTCATGGAATAACTCCGACGTATCGAAATTTTAACAGAAACTTACGTTAAGACAGCAACATTGTCAATTCATACTTTAGTGGCTTTAGTTGTTTGGGGAATATAGCCGTGGCATTTCTAAATTTGACCTTTATGCTCTTGAAGAAGGAAGATATAAAATTATATGAGTATATCGATGCCCTCAACGTTTATGTGTTGATGTAGAAATCGAGCGATCCGTAAGGGCCCAAGGCCTAGATAATTACTCAAGTAAGTAAAATTATCTTTGCATTGTTTATTATAAGTACTGTTTCACCGGCCGGTGTGCCAGCTATATCAGACTTAATTGAAAAAAAACAGTAAAAAATTTTGATGTACTGAATGAAACTCTTTTTCACATACATAATGCATTCATAACGTATGGACAAACATTTACCGCAAGTAACAAGTATTATTGAGTCAGACGGAGCTTACGTGTCAATACTGTGCGTATTGTAACTTTTGCTGTAATACATAGCACAGTCAGCTTATATGGGCACAAATTAAAACAAACATAAGTTTAAATGTAATAACTAGATGCTATACGGCCAGGTCAATGAACTTTTGTGGTTTGAACTTCCTCAACAGTGAAAAATTGGTTTTATGAAGAGTATGTATACCACCCTTTTTATTTTTCTTGCATAGATTACATTTGATATGTATAATTTCTGAAAATAATCTTTTTGTGAAGTTTGATTGTCTCTCTAAAATTTTGATCTCATCCCGATTATATCCTAATGATGATTGGGATAGTATCAGAATTTGGGATAGAAAATTAAGAGGACGTGGGAGGGAGAGGTTATGTTTGACGAGAGGCACTTCAAAGCCAATTCACCGTTACATACTTTTCTCCTCTCTTACTGAATGGAATTGCATCAAATTTTGGAATTGGAAAATTAATAGAGGAAGGGCGCTTAACTCTTATTTTTGCCAAAAACACTTGAAAATAAAATAATTTTCAGTTTATACAATACTTTTATGTGGCAAGGCAGCAGTGACTTTGAGTTTTTGTATTGTTTGTGAAAAATTATCAGAAATGGCAAAAAAATTAGTTGAGTGCCCTAGCGTAACGTCTTTATAGCATATTCCAAGCATTTCCGTTCAATTTTATTCAGTAAATTTTTTTTAAAGTTTGCAACGGATGATGCCAAAATAATCGTTTTTTTCCCCAATCGAGACGTCAGATTTGTAGGTTAGGCTAGGTATAGGCCTGCATGTATACATGTATACATAAAGTAGCAGACAACATGCACGTCACACTTGTCACGCATCTGTCCGCAGCAGTAGTGTAATGATGTATTGCTTTTATTTATTATAGTTTTTCATATTTACCATCAGTGTACTTATTGTTAGTTATCACTTAGTATATATTATGACTAGTATAGTTACCCGTGGGAGTGTATACAGAAGCAGCGTCTTATAATGCATAATCTGTGAAGTGTGTACCCAATTAGAGGTGTTAAAAGGTATTATAGTGCTGCTATAAAATTTCAGTGTATTATACCTTCATATAAAAATGCATTGAAATATCAGTGGGTTTTTTTTATGTTCATATTGCAAGAAGGATTAAACTATTGCTAGTATTCAAAGCTAAAGTGCAGACAGAAAATATAGATACTTCTTTGGTGCTGAGGTAGGTGAGCTGGAAAATCGGAGATGGATAACCTAACAGCTTGGTTTTGCATATTCACAGGGAAGTTATCAAAAATTTTTAAAGTTTATATTATTTAATTTAACATTAGACTCAATGTTTATTTTTTTTAGTGCACTTGACTGATAGTTTTGAAAAGGGGACTAGACTGCATATATAAGTGGTTTCATCTAAGTTCTCTCATATAAGTAAATCGCTGGTTGATGAAATGGAGAATCTCTCATTTATTCACCGTCTCTATGCTATTCTATTGATTGCTGTAAAAAGTGAAATCTGGAAAATGAAGCTTGACAAAAAGGTGGTTTATTTTGTTTGAAATCATTTGATACCATTTTAATAAAAAAATGTTACTTTGCAAACGTTTTGTAGCAAGAAAAATTTATTGCCCGGAGTGCTAAAGGATTCTACAATCAGCCAATCGAAGTATGATTTTCTCATCATAGCTCTGAGTAAGAAGTACAATAACACATCCAGCCTCTGATGTCATCAAACGTTCTTCAGGTTTTGAAGTTAACAAACTACAGTGGTCAACATATCTACTGTATTTCAACTGGAGTGATTAAGTACGAGTACCTGCTCTGCACCAGTGTA
>JAPYYV010000539.1:0-31181 GCA_030522625.1 Copidosoma aretas
TACGTATGGTGGAAAGAAGAGGTAGAAAGGTGCGTACTTATAGACGAAAAAATACCACCAATAACTGCGATAGAACAAGATGCAACCAATTAAAAAGCTACTAACTACTGGCATTCTATGTAATTATGTATCTATACCTACATAAGAAGATACTGTGACAAATATTATTCCACCGACAAAGCGCGAAATATAAAAATAGTTGACCACACGATTATTAGATTAGGGCTCTATCACATGGAGCCGCGCAAAGCGTAAGCATAATCATTTGATTTGAGCCCTGCATTAGTGCGAGAGAGAGAGAGAGGTTCGCGTATTTGACCTCTCTCTCTCACTGTTATATGCTCAAATGGTTTACGCTTACGCGCAACGCGTTCTATGACCGCGGCCTAAGTTTTTAAATTGAAACTTTGCATGAACTTGGGTAAAATAGAAATGTAAGTTATTTAAATGTTCGAGCGTAACAAAGTTAATTTAAAATAAGAAAAGGTTTTAGTAAAAATTTTAAAAAATTCCAGAATTTATAAAGAATCCCTGAGATTTCCAGGTTTTTCCAGAATAAAAAAAATTCCCTGAAATTTCCAGGTTTTCCAGATTTTCCAGAGGTAGTGGACACCCTGCATCCGATAAAGCTTTAAACAAGCTTTATTTTTAATTTTGAATCATCTTGATGAGTTATTTTTTGTTAGTTTTCATGAAAGAATTACTAAGTTTTTTATGGAAAATCGGTAAAATCTTTGTTAGAATCGTGTAGAATTGTGATGATAAAAATATTTATTCATATTTTTTTTCATCCTTTTAGCTGTCCCGAAAGAAATTTGAGTTGTAACACTTAATTTCGTTACTACGATTTTTTTTTAATGGTATTTCGAATTTTTGGAGCAAAATTTTTTTTATTAAATTATTAATAATTATGATCAATAGAGCATAACGAGTTTTATCAGTAGCAAGTGCTTTTTTTACTTTCAGGAGCGCACTATGCTTTTAAAAAGTAAAGGGTACGAAAATGATTCTTGAACATTTTTTTGTCATTAACCGCTAAAATCACGTACAATATGAATGAAGCCATCATATCCTGCAAATTAGCACTAACAAAATAACTTTTAATAATTTAATTTTCGGCTATGTTTCTATGATAACTTTATATTTTGTATTTTCTTCGATTGTAAGAAAAAGTTTTTATCAGCAAAAGGTACGGTCAGAGGCAGATTCTGCATAAGAATTTATTTTGAAGTAATATTTTGTTCAGTTTGACTTTGATAGCTTAAAACGAATAAATGTTTAAAGAATTCAATTTTTCTAATATAAAGATTATTTATGCATACAAATTCATATAAAAGATCGTTATTGTTCAATTTGGGCTTTTATATTTAAAAAGAATGATATTCTAAAGAGATATAGTTACAGAAAAATAGAATAATAGCAAAGAAAAAATATGAGGTAGCTTTGTACCAATGGATTGGCAGCGGTTTTTTCTTTGATTTTAAATATCAGTAAGGCGAATTCAGACGTATATAATAGTGCAGTGCCATACGTTGTCTGCCATCTGCTACTCAAACTTGCATGTAGCGCAACCGTGCTACTTGATGGTATATACTAAGATATAAAGTGAAAACTCACGTCTGTATTAATGTGCAGATCAACGTAGATGGAGTAAGCACATTGAAAAGTGAGTATACTGATGCAACAGGATGACTAAGTACGTATGATAGCGAAATTTTTTATGCAGGTATAAACAAAAGGCATTTATCCACGGTTCTTCTTGTCCCACCTGCGTATTCTGCCGGACAGGAGCCTCATTTAAACTTGTAAACAGCATTTTTATGTTTTAATTTTATCTTTTCCTCGTTTAATAGCATTATAAGGTTAATTTTTAATGGTAGGATACAGCCAAATATAAAATTATAAATTTGCATTAAAAATAACAATAAAATTTGGATAAAGCAACGAGAGTAGCAAGGACCTGGGGAGCAATTGTTGGGTTTCAGAGCTGGTTTACCCTGGCGGTGGGTAGTTTAAGTCAGTAAAAATCTGATAAATCCCTTAGTTTCTGCGAGGGAGCCTATGCAAGGTTTCCTCCAACACCGTTATTTCGAGGTAATATTTAAATATAGTTGAACAAGATTTTTCAGAGAAAAAGAGAACATATATTTTTTTAACACCGATACTAGCTAGGTTTTTCCCGACGTTACCGGAATCCGTTCACAAAAAGATCTACCGAAAATTCTTCGCTCGCTTAAAAAACTAACAACTTTTTTTTTGTTTTGTTGCCATGACACCGAACTCTTAAACGCTCAATCATGTACGTTTGCCCGTTAAACTTTTACAACAAGAAACAATTGAATGATTCTAATGATGATAATAATAGGAGAATCACTGTGTCTCATTGACATGATAAAGTTTTCTGTCTCAAAACCAGCTCCCAGCCAACCGTCTGCAAAAGTGCACCTTTGCACTCCCGCTCCGTAGTTCCCTTCTTTTATCGAACTATTGGAATGTTCGGTGAAGGGAAATAGATGCCTCCGACCAACCCTTATTTGACTGGCCGTATCACGGCCTTGCACGGTTACTAGCTTCGTGCTAGAGCAGCCTTTTAGATTAGAGAACCAAGCTTAATTTTTTAGCAGACAAACGAATTACATAAAAAAAATTAGTAGATTGTAACATTTTCTCCCCCCGTACAAAATTTTAATTTTAAACCACTAGAAATTTTACTAGTTTTCGCGTCGGACGCTTTATCATTCCATTAGCAGTTCTAATTTCTGCTACGCGAACCTGTTTATCTGAGCAGGGGAAAACTAGAATTATGAGTCTCTTTCTCCATTAATTTCGCTCGATATCTTTATCGGCGATCAGCACCACATCCCCTACTTTCAAGGGTATTCGTTCGTCATGCCACTTTGACCTTGGTAGCAATGAAGGAAGGTACTCGCGAAGCCATCTCTTTCAAAAGATATTAGTGACGAATTCACTAATATTCCACTGTTTACGAGAGCAGGAAGTTAAAGGGTTACTGAAATTACACCGAATTTCTCCGGATGAGTTACCTAACAAAAAATTATTTGGCGTCAATGCTTCGTTGTCACGCGGGTCTAATGAAACATGAGTCAATGGTCGAGAGTTGACTGAATGTTCGATTCCTGCAAAAATCGTTAAAACGGTTTCCTCATTCGGAGCCTGCTCCTTTAGTAATGCATTCATTGCAGTTTTTACGGAACGAATCTATCTATCCCATGCTCCCCCCATGTGTGGAGCAGAGGGAAGATTGAACTTCCAATAAAAGCCATGGTATGCTGAAAATTCTTTGAATTTTCGTTTCGATTTATGTAGTTTTACTATTGACTTTTCTAACTCGCTGCACATGTCCTTAAAATTTTTCCCGTTATCCGAATAAATTACACGAGGCACTCCACGCCGAGCAATAAATCTCTTGAGCGCTAAAATAGCTTAGTCGGTACTTAAGCTATGGGCAATTTCCAAGTGAATAGCTCTGGTCGTCAAACAAGTAAATATAACGCCCAATCTTTTTTCGTTTTTTCGTCTTACTTTGACAAAAATAGGTCCAAAAAAAATCGAGGCCACAATGTGAAAAAGGTCTTTCCTTATACGCAACTCTAGCGTACGGTAGTGCAGCCATTTTTGGATTCGCCGGTTTTTCGCGTCATATTTTGCAAATTGTGCATTTGAAAATTAAACTTTGTAGGGCTTGTCAGAGACCGAGAATCCAACATTTTTGCTTTATCTCGTTGAGAACGGTATCGTGACTTTTGTGAAAGTATTTCTCGTGATAATCGTTTATTAAAAGTTTTGTGACGTGATCTTTACTATCCAAGATATTCGGCTCGTGGATGAACTTTTCGTTAAAATTGTTAAAAATTGATAATCTTGCATAGGTTCTTAAGATTCCCTTTTCGTCAATAAAAGCATCCAAATTATATATTTTACTACTTTTCAAAATTTTTTTTGAATCTTTTAGTGCGCGAATTTCGTTTAAAAAAGATGACTCTTGAGAAATTTTTAGACATAAATCTATATCCTTTATTTGCAAGTTTGTTAATGAAATTTCAATTTCCTCGATTACTTTTCTTTCATTAAATTTGTTTTTTAGTTTTAATAAGTACTGGAAAACGTAACGTGCTGTTATAATGAGTCGAATCCAAGATGAAAAGCGCGAAAATTCGATCAAAGGTGGTTCTTTCTGTATGATGAATACTTGTTTTGTTTTGATGCCATTTAAATGTTCACGAGGAGTTATAACTTCTTGTTTTTGCCAGTCTCTCTCGTTTTTCATTAAAAAACTCAGACCTTTAAACCAATGACTTCCGTTACTTAAACTACCAGGCACAAATTTTGTACCGCCATCCGCTGGATGTTCTTTTAAGGAAACCCATCACTATTCGCTTTCCTTAGAATTTTTCCGAATTTCAGTTAAACGGTTCGCGACAAAAGTTATCAAATCTTTCGGATCTTTTTTAATCCAGTATAGAACAGTTGCCGAATCTGACCAAAAAACACACCTACTAATAGTAAAATCGTGTTCTTGCTTAATTAATACAGATAGTTCTGTCGCTAAGAGTTCTCCATATAATTCTAATCTCGGTATCGATAATCCTTTCGTTGGAGCTACGCGACTTTTTGCCGCAATTATGGACGTGTAAAATGCGTTTTCCCAGATTTGAAAACGCCAATACGCAACTGGTGCATACGCTCGTTTACTAGCATCGCAGAATATATGTAACTCGACTATTCTCTGTTGCGAATCACACATTTGATAGCATCTGTCGATGCTATATTCTTTCACGCGATTTATACCGTTCAGCCACTCACACCATTTTCCAAATTTTGTATTCTACATTTGCTCATCCCACATTACTTCACTTTCCTAAAGGTCTTGCATCAAAATTCGAGAGTGAATTATAAACGGCGTCAAAAAACCGAGCATTTTTATGTTAACGCTTACTTTCTCATTTTTCATTTGTTCAGGATTGAACTAGCTTTAATGTACATATTTTCATGTAATTCTAATTTTATTCTTATCGCTTGTACATTTACTTCCTCTACTCAAATTCTAAGAACTCAGTGCTCAAAGTGTCAGTGTTATTGTTATGATGCCTTCGAAGCCAAAGACTTGCCGAGCGAGAAAGACTCTTATAGCTTCTCAAATATTCTCAAATAATACCTTGCTGTACATAGCATAAGTTTATTTCTGCTTTCTCTTCGACTTCTAATGTAAGAACTTATAAATACATACATACAACTACATATTCCTCAATTTGTTGCTGCCCTGCGAGGTAGCCCGCATATAGTCAGTCTATCTACCGCATGCTCTCGAGCCACACGCCGGCGCTCGCAAGCAGACTCACGCAGCCAAGAGAGATTGTCGCTCTTTCGCAACCGCTATATTACTGTCAATAAAGTTCTTAGTTAAGTCAATGTCAGAGTCTTTTCCTTGGTACGTTCCTCATTTCCTTCGGGATCTGAGGATCTTATCCCAACCGGGAGTTACCACGAGGTTTGTGCTCATGCGGCGCCGCACTCCTTTTCTCTTATCATACAGTCCACTCGACATCTAACAACATTGTTATTTCTCCGTAACTTTTCAAGGATAAATTCAAAATTAAAGTTTTGGCTCCAAGTTGTTTAACAACATTTACGTGAATTATTGATACTGTAGATCCTTCATCGAGGAGAACGTCAATTTTTTGAAACTTTTTTCGCCCTCTGCTGTTAAAGAAACGATTTTTAAGTACACTTTGGATTTTAAATTTTTTGGTTGTAAATTATAAACAGAATGCTCTGAATCTAGTCATAATGTCTTATTATTGCTAGATAAGGACTCTACATCAGAGCTTGCAGAAGCTTTCAAGTTGCCTTTTTTTGAATCTGAATTATCTGGATAAAAGAGTTCGTGATGGAATCTGCCACACCTATTACGTTTATTTTACTTACAATCTTTTCGGATGTGGCCCTTACTTAAACAATTAACACATACATCATTTGTCTTGGCAATTTTCCATCGCTGAGCTAACGAAACCTTAGAAAAACCTTGCACTCGCGTGTCCTATGATTTTTTCACTTGCAATTAAAACATAAACGTTTGTCTTTCTCGTTTTCGGTACTTATCTCGTCCCTAGTAAAAAGTTGAAAATACACTTCTTTCTCGTCAAGAACTGCGATTTGTTCGTTTAGAAGTTTTTGCGTTAGAATCGTTTGTAACAGCTGCTAAAACAATTTCGACTTCTTCGTATAAAAATTTGAAAATCTTTCTAACTCAGGCTTTTCTTGGCCTAAAGGCTACATAACGAATGTTAGCACTCATCATTGAGTCAGACAATTTTTTAATAATTTCATTTGATAAATCAGAACCGTGCAAATAACCAACTTTTCCTAAAGTCTTTATGGCTGATACTGAATTTTTCAAATGAGTCGCTACTTCTATTAAATTTCGCTTTTGTGAATCAATTCTTGGCAAATCCTTTAAGTCATTGATTATTTTTTCCAAAATTGATCGCGCGTTTCCAAATCTCATTTCAAGTTTTTTCTTTAGTTCATCAGATTTTCCTCCAGATACAAAAAGAGCTTTAACTGCATGTCGTGCTTCACCCCTTAAAGCCTCGGAAAACCTTAGTATATTTTCCTGATCGGTGTATTTATTTTGTAACGTAGACAAATTATACGTTTGCTTGAACTTCACCCAGTCAAGCGGATCTCCAGAAAACACAGGCAGCGGTTTACCTATCATTCTATTTACTAAGGTAGAATTGTTTGCCAAAAGACTTGAATCTCTAATCATTAATAAAGTGTTTTCTATTGCGTTGGCTAGTCGATTTTCTGCATCTCCGGTTGACTTAGTTGTGTTTGTAGTGCTAAGAAATGATTAACTGGCCTTTCAAAATTGTTATAATAAATTTCAAATTCATCATCGCTATTTAACCCTATCGACGCTTCATTGTTCGCGATATTCTCATCAAAAAACGCATCGGAATCAGAACTTTGATTTTCATCTTGGTTTTGCGCTACTTCGCCCGCTGCATAGTGATTTCGTTGTTGACACGGCACTCTAACCTGAACTGCCGCTGCTGCTGGTAGTTGTAGAATAGCAGGCTGGACGGTTGCTGCTATCGGGCGACGATGCAGTGCTTGATTGCAAGCTACCGCTGGTTCAGGGACTGGCGGGGCTGCATGCTTGGCAGCCTCCACTGCTGGACGACGACGCAGCGCTCCATTGCGAGCTACCGCTGGTTCAAGAGGTGGTGGGGCCACAAGCTCGGCGGCCTCCGTAGCTGGACGACGACGCGGCGTTCGATTGCGAGCTGCCACTGCTGCAGGAGGTGGTGGGGCCGTAAGCTCGATGGCCTCCGCTACTGGGCGACGATGCGGCGCTTGATTGCGAACTGCCACTGCTGCAGGAGGTGGCGGGACCGCAAGCTCGATAACCTCCACTGCTGGGTGACGACGCGGCGCTAGATTACAAGCTGCTGCTGCTGCTGCAGGAAGTGGCAGGGCCGCAAGCTCTTCTTCTACATTTGGCTTCCGATTCATCCGATAACTGCATCTTCGGTGGTAAATTGAGATTATCGGGTACAGGAGCATTTTGTAGATTCATAGACCCTCCTCCTGGAGCGTTTTGTTGAAAAAGGCGGTTGAATGTCTTCAACTGGGAAGGGTCCAAATCTCAGATACGGTCTTGCTCCGAATCTGTTTGGGTTGATGAACAAATTATGCTTGGAGTCCGAGTCCGAAATATGATTTTTTCCGATGTCTACGCGTAGGCGTCTTTCCGCAGGTCTGCCTAAAGGCGATCCTAGCCTTCTCCTCATGGTATAAACAATGCGCACACGCGCACAGAAACATTGTAATGTCAGTTATTTTTATTCCCGGCAGATGAACCAAAAATGTTTCGAGATAATATTTAAATGAAGTTGAACAAGACTTTTCAGAGAAAAAGAGAACATATATTTATTTAACACTCACAAAAAGATCTGCCGAAAATTTTTCGCTCGCTTGAAAAAATAACAACATTTTTTTTGTTTTGTTGCCATGACACCGAACTCTTAAACGCTAGTAGTTGTTGCCTTGCTATGGCCCGTCATAACATTCCTCCACCACCTGGGCAGGAGCTTGCTATGACGAGCTATAGTGAGGCTGGGTTGAATGCGGAACGTTGGCGTTTCGTATTACACAGGGTGTTGTCAGAGATATCCTATTATTTTGTATTTACACAGATAATATTAATACGATGATACATTATTACTTACGTTTTTTTTTTGCGGGTGATCCCTTAATTTATCCGTATATTATTGATGCACGTTGGGCACAGCCACCCGTTTATGCCACTCTAAAAACGCCATTTATACAAGCTTTTTTTTTTGCTGCCTATAATAAACTTTTCGGCACAATTCACACTTATTACCACGCTGGATTTTTTTATCTAAACAACCGAACATGATGGTCTTCAAAATTTTTGGGCACGTGTCACAATCATATTGGGTATTGCCGAATCCTTCGAAAATTTCACTGCCATTTACATATTCTACATAGTCGAAATGACTGTTCACTACATTCGGACAATTGTTTTCTGCACTTAAGTGGGTATTTTCTACGATCGTAGAAATGAAACTATCACTGCTGCATTCCATAATAATATCTTCTTTCCCTACAGAGATGCTGCTACACTCACTGTCACTTGTATATTTTTTGGAAGAAACGACACGATTCTCCAATATAACAGTTTTTTTTTCGCACTCACTGTCACAATTGTCATCACTTTCTTCATCACCATAGACTACGATTTCGGTGCGTTTATCGCACTCACTGTCATAATCTACATCACTACACTTCAACACGTCAATGACACTGTCACTATCACTGATGTCAATTTTTTGGGGAATCACAACTGGTACAGTTTTTTTGTAATTCGTAGGTAATGCTACACGAGGTCGTTCAGCATTTGTTTTCAGAAGACGTGGTTGTCCAGGTGCGTAAATGATGTCGCCCGAGTCAGACACAAACAATTTCCTTTTTTTGATGGGGAGCAAATACGGGAGTGAAATGTTTGTATCGCTCCTGCTCGTACTTGGTACACTACTTGCACTACATAAAAATGACACTTTCCTTTTTTTGATGGGTAGCAAATCCGGAAGTGAAATGTTTCTATTGTGGCTGCTCGTACTTGGTACACTACTACTGGTACTAATCACACTTCTTACACTAATTAATAATGAGGGGTCGTTGTTCAGAAAACTTGTTTCGTACATCTACGGTTTCAATGTACGAGTTTTCCTAAAACCACTCATGATTCTTTTTTAAAATCATTTTCGAAAAAAATAAAAATCTCACACAATTTTCAATTAACAGTAACACTCGGGCTTAACTTACACCGGTTCACCGGACCGATCACGATTTTAAAAAAGATGCGACTCTACGGAAGTGATCATCTCAGTCAGTAGCATCATACAAACTGACTGGCAGCACAATTATAAAAATGTAGTACGAAGGAATGTTCTCAAGAGACGGAGTTTGATGAGAAAATTTGTACCCCCTCTCTATCTTTCTCTCTTAAAAACATGCTGATTATCAGCAGTCAAAAGAACGATGTTTAGACAGAACTAATCTGTCAAAGCTCCTGGGTATACAGTTACATACCCACGCACGCGCTTATATTGCAATACACACCGTGATGCGCGAGGAGAGGAATCGTCGCAGTGATTATATTACAAAAATTTAAAGACACAATCAGTTTGCCGTGTAACAAGAAAGACACTACTTTCTTGCTTTCTTTTCCTGCGGATCATGAACCATACGATGTTTCCGTCAAAGTTGTCGTCAAAACATCATCCTACTGTGTGGTACGTGTGTGTGTGTGTGTGTGTAAAAGTGTTTGTATTAAAAGCAGTTCGTCCAAGACTCCAGGAATCTAAAGTTACTCACGCAGACATTCCTTGTTGGAATGTTTTTGTAAAATTTGTCAAGAAACTTTATACTCTTATTTTTTATTTCATCAAACTTCACTTTTCAGTTTACCAAAGGTAAGTAAAAACATGTGTTTTTACAATTTTTTGCTGATGATTTTATTTCAGCGTTTCTCGTACAATATTATATTGCACATCCAATAGCTGCTCTTCTCAGCTTTTCGTATGTAACAAAAAATTTTTTTTTTTCCGTATTGTATTTTTCGTTTGATCGAGCTGTCGTCACCGACTCTACTACGACGTTAGAAGGAGAAGAAATTGGCCAATCACAGCTCCTCATCAAACTTTTATATAAAGTATGGGAAAGACGTGCAGTCCTTAGTATCGCTGCAACATTCACGATGGAACCTATTACGAAAACTGATTTGATTACTGTGCTCAGATGTTTGCTACGAGTTGCAAACGTTCGTGAGCCACACATTCCCACAATATGTGGTAGTGTGTGGAGTAGAAATTTACAGTCACTATCAATGGATATGCTACTAAAAAAATTATACTTTCTTGTTCTACACTGTCGGATACAAATTGTAAACCACATGTTTAAGCACGGTCTATTTAATAACACGATAGTTCATAAAACTGTCGTAAAAGCCGTTCAAAAATTTGTCGACCGCAACCACCCACTGGAAAAAAATATAGTACGATGTTACCGTAAGTACTTTTTATTTTCTTTTATTTATTGATTTTTTATTTTTATTTTTTATAGAAAATTTTTTTTTTTCTAACAATCTAAAAATTGTATTATTTTTTAGTTTTCAGGCAGATGCATGATGATACAGCTGGAGATGACATCATTTTAAACGTTGACATACCCATGGAAAATGTACTAATGACCGAGAGTGGTAAGTTGCGCATATTATGCTATTTATTTCATAAATATCATTCGCACACTTGCTTACAGCGAAAAATCCACAACCGTCGACTAGTGGGTTCAATCAACCAATATACGAAGATATCAGTGATCATGAGGAACGTTCCGATATGGAAGAAGAGAAAGAAGACAGTAGCAGTAAAAGCAGTGATAATGAGGAACGTTCCGATACGGAAGAAGAAGACAGTAGTAGCAGTGTCAGCAGTACCAGAAGCGTAAATAGCAGAAATAGTAATAACAGTTGTGATGACGATGGTAAATTTTATATCATATTTTTTCATAGATTATTTTTTGAATGTTCCAAAAAATTTTTTCAAGAATTTGCGTTGCAGGATGGCGAAGGCGAACGTCCCCGTTTTATCATTGAAAACGAAACAACGCGTCGTTACCGTTGTTTTGATTATGAAGGGCGAGAAATACAAGGAAGATTATCAAGATCACCCCTAAATGTTAATATTTACTTGTGGCTTCAGGACTGTATGAACGATTTACATGATCGTTTGATCGAGAACAGTGATCCAGACGATTTCATAGGACTAACTATAAATTCTGAAATGTTTTATCATGGACCATTGTGGTTATCGTTTAGACCAACTCGAAATTTACGTGTTGAAGATCTATGGGAAATTTTGTGCAGTACTGTGCAAAGTTCAAGTGACTTTGAAATTGACGACAGTCTGTCAATTAATTGTGCCATTGTAAAAGGTATCAGGGGCAGAGGACGGGTACGATTGACCGAATACAACGTGAGAAAGAGATCAATATTAACCATTAATAACAACGGCAATCTCTGTTTGCCACGAGCTCTCGCAGCAGCCTACGCTTACGTCGTTAGAGGACAGATACGTTCAGGTAAGCTACATGACTATTGGAATCTTATAAGACGCGATTATGGGCCCGCCCAAAAGAAAGCCGCCGAAGAGCTTTTACGATTGGCAAAAATTTGTGTACGCACTGCGGGTTTTGGTCTCGCAGAAGTTCACGAGTTCCAAAAATTTTTTATCACTCACAAGACGGCGATCGTCGTTTACTCACTTCAAAATTTTGGTCGCGGTCACAGACCCTTTTACGATGGTACACGTCTAGTTTTAGAGTCACAGGGTCAACTTATGTATACTTTACAAATAATGTACTACAAAAACATTAAGCATTACGAACCAATACTTGATTTGATCGGTGCGAGCGGCAGTTCTGGATACTGCATACCATGTAATAAAAGTTATTGGCGTATTGAGGATCATAGATGCTCAAATAAATGCTATAAATGTATGCGAATTCCTTTTTGTAATATGACGGAACATCAAGAAAATGTGACACATGACACAGATTATTTTTTAATTCAACTTGTTATGAAAACCATTTAAAGAAAGGGTCTTACAATAAATCTTTTACCGTTTGCGAAAAAATAGAAATTTTTCCGTCATGTTGCAAAACTGTAGGAATTTTAAACAAGAAACATAAACACCAATGCAGAATTTTTTTTTGTCACATTTGTAAATAGTATTTACCTATAACACATCTTTGTTATATTCAACCTCTAAAATCCGACAACAAAGAAACTAATTTTGTAATATTATTTTATGATTTTAAAATACAACAGACGACATCCGTTGTGGGTGATGAGGAAAAAAAAATTCACGAGGTTAATGTGTGTGTTGTCCGACAGCTTTGTAATATTTGTAGTCATATCGAAGATATATCGATAACGTGCGATCATTGCTGGATCAGAGAGTATGTTTTTCAAATAAATCCAATCAGACAGTTGATAGATCTTGCATCCGATCATCAAAAGTATTTTAGCAAAGTCATTTGCACAGCGCATAACTCGTAAGGATTCGATACACAATTTATTTTCAAGTGCATCGTAGAAAAACACGGTGAACGCATAGTACCATTCGTTATCATGAATGGGTCCAAAATAATACTGTTGGAGTTCATGAAAATAAAATTTATCGATAGTCTTAATTACTTTCACATGCCCTTGAGCAGTTTACCCAACGCGTATGGTTTGTCGGAAATTGAGAAAGGTACTATTATACATTTTTTCAACACACCTGAAAATCAAGCGAACGGCGGTCCTCTTCCGCCGCTCGATGTATAATTACCCGACAGTATGCGTACAAAAGAACGAGATCAGTTTTTAAAATGGTACAACGAACAAGCTGAAAATAATTATGTATTTGACATTAAAAAAGAAATTATAAAATACTGTAAACAAGATGGAAAAATTTTGAGATTAGCTTGCTTAGCTTTCCGAAAAAACTTTGAAAAATTAAAAGTGGATCCTTTCGCTAAATGCACAACCACTGCATCGACTATTATGCCTATGTACAGAAAAAGTTTTCATAAACAAAATCAAATTGGAATCATTCCACAGCGAGGTTACCGAATGTAGAACAATCAATCTAAAATAGCTCTAAAGTGGCTGTATTGGATGGAAAAACACGTTCTCGAGAAATTTATTGAGCATGCTGGGCATTGTCAAGAGAGACGATTACCCGAAGGTATTCTCGTTGATGGTTACTGCGCTCCTAAAGATGGTGTAAATGAGCACCGAGGGACTGTGTTACAATTTCAAGGATGTTTTTGGCATGGCTGTCCACGATGTTAAAGAAAAAATAGAGATACCATTTTGACGATTGGAGATACAACGGATGAGAGATACGAAACAACTTGCGCTCTAAATGAAAAGATAAGAGGTTTTAATTATGAATTGATAGAAAAATGGGAATGCGATTTTAATCGTGAGGTATGCGAAAACGAGAAACTTTCAAATTTTATTCGAGAGAACGAACATTTTTGGAACAAAGAACCATTAAATCCCCGTGACGCATTTTTCGGTGGTAGAACAGGTAATACCGTAAAAATGTACGACTGTCAGGACGGAGAAAAAATCAAGCACGTTGATGTATGCTCCTTGTATCTATATATTTGCAAACGGGGTATATTTCCTATTAGTCATCCGACTCTATACTCTAATAGAACAGAGTGTCAGGAAATTGTGGGTGATAATAATGATATTTCTCAAGTGTACGGTCTAATTATGTGCGATGTGCAACCACCTCGAAATTTATATCATCCTGTTTTACCAGTGAAAATTCATAATGAACTCATTATCTCATTGTGTCGCACGTATTGCGAAAACATGCTTCAGGAGGACTGTCTGCACGACGATGAGGAAGATCGTATTTTACGAGGCACTTGGGTCTCCGAAGAAGTCAAAATGGCTGTTCAAGTAGGCTATATTGTTAAAAATGTATATGAAATTTATCAATATCAGATAATGCAGTACAATCAAGAAACTAACAAAGGAGGACTATTTGCCTACTACATTAACTAATTTTTCAAACGAAAGACCTTAGCTTCGGGTTACCCACCCGAGTATCTTACAAATGAGCAGAAGGAAGCATATATTGACGAGATTCGCGAGGCTGAGGGTATACATCTGGATAAAAATCGAATAAGTAACAACGCTGGATTGAGATCCGTTGCTATGTTATCACTAAATTCTCTTTGGGGTAAATTTGATCAACGGGAGAACTTGACAAAGACTGAGGTGGTGATAGCCTCTGAAAGATTAATGGAATCACTTACGGGTGCGGAGATCAGTGTGAATGGCATTTTACCGGTCAACTATGATACCTTGTACATTAATTGGAACTAAAAAGCTGAGGCTTTATCGTCATCGCTGTCAAGCAATGTTGTCGTCGCTAAATTCGTAACAGCACAAGAACGATTAAAACTTTTTGGTTATCTGCATTTTTTAGGAGAACGTGCTCTCTATTACGACACGGATTCTGTTTCTCACGTCAGCCGAGAAGGGCAGTCCGATTTACCCATTGGTAGTAAGCTCGGCTGTCTCACGGACGAATTGTTTTTCACGACGTGGTGACTCAGATGGAAGAAAAAACATGCAAACCAGTTTATAGTAAAAGGCGTTTTAAAACTTTTACCAAGAGTTATCCATATGGCTTTAAACACGATACCACGTAAGATTCATGTAAGATAATACTCACCAACATGGTCAACACATTCTTGAAAGCGATGCGACGATTGTTTTATATTTGATGTCAGCACATTTTTTTTTGTAACATGATACGGCGGATGTTTATACTTTCTTTTTTAATAAAACACGATACATTTTTTTAGAAATATGACGTCAGCACATTCTTTTATAAAACCTTTAACCTTGAATGATAAGAAAGAAAAGACGCCTTTATAGTAGCTACTCGCATGACTTCAAACACAAAACTGTCATAGATGAGGAGCAAACTTTCTGGAAAGCCGGTCCCGTCGATCACGCGAGCCGCCAGAATGAGCTGATGGGTCGCACGAGCCATTTTAGCTCCAATCCTAGCCGTAGCGGCGACGGCGGCGGTGGTGACAGTAAAAAGAGCTCGATTGGCGCTCTTGGCGCTAACGTTAACTTTCCAAAAAACGCTCGCGGGTTGACGAGCGGAGCGTGGCGGGGGCCAACCGCGGTCGCTCAGCTTTTCGGCAGAGTGCAGTAGGTATTATGGATACGCGATGGAAACATCCATGGACATGAACGCTGAGCGGACCGACTGGTTACGGCAAGACCGTGTTTGTCAAACGATTTTTGCGACACGTTGACAGTATGAGCGACACTCGTTTTGAGCGAATCATTCTTTGTTATGGTGAGTGGTAGTCTAGTTATCGGGATCTCGGAAAGAATATCGAATTCCACGAAGGTTTACCCCAGAGTACGCATTGGGTTGGAGACTTAAGACCAAAGCTCGTCATCATTAACGATTTGATGCGTGAATCATCCAACGGCGGTGGAGCTATCGTCGATATATTTACCAAAGGCAGTCATCACAATAATCTGAGTGTAATATTTATCACGCAAAACATATTCCATCAAGGTAATGGTTGGCGCGATATATCGCTAAACTCTCAGTACATTGTTATCTTTAGAAATTTACGCGATCGTGCACAAATACAGAAAGTGTATTTTTCCCGACGATAAGTATCAGTACGTATATGTGGCGAAAAAACAGATGAAAGGAAGCGACATCGCAAATCAAGTTCCTATCGTAGCGTAGTGATGGCGCCATTTAGCCGGAAGAACACCGCCATTTTGAGAGCTCTGTATCATCTCGACACGGAACATCAGAGAGCGTTGTTACGCAAAGCTGATGTCGCACTGATCAGGTATATTTGCGAATGTGCGTTGAATACTCTTGAAGGAAACGTACCGCTTAACTCGACGAACAAAAGGCGCTTACGTAAACACGCCAAAATTCTTAGAAAATTTGCCGACAAAAAAATGCATTCGGCGTCAAAGAAAAAAATTATTGTACTACAGGTAGGAAGCTTCTTACCCGCTTTATTGGGCCCGCTTCTCGAAGCGGTGCTTTCGCTCGTATAAAAAAAAAAAAAAAAAACATGGAGCACGCAAAAAAAATGATTCTTCTTCCTGAAGAGAACATGGAACGTTTGCCAAGAGCGTGTCTCAAAGATGGCCTAAAATCTGTGCAAACACCAGGTACTACAACGAGTCGACTCGACGAAAAAATGAACGACATCTTGAATTTACTCGACAATAAGAGATCATCAAAAGTAACAGACATTCGTCATAAACAGTCTACAGATACTGCGAATTCGGGTTGGCACGCAGAGCGCGCAGCGGTCGGAGTCATCTAGTAATTTGAAAAGTTAAAAGAAACGAAAGGGCCCCTGCCCGCCCTTTACCTATGAGGATCAACCTGCTTGTGTATTAGCAAGAACTAATCAACTGATACACGAATACTCATCTCCCGATAATAACTTTTTTCTTTATCGAACGAGGTTTTTAATTTCATTTTTAAAATTCACTATTATAAATTTTATAAATCATAAGTGAAATCTGAAACCATATATTAAATATATTCACGTTGTGCAATGCACAATGATAGTGAGCTAGACAAAAGTGGTTGAAGCAGAACACTTTTTTTTCCTGATACTCTTCAAATAAAGAGCATAGTGATGGACGACCGTAGTTCTACAAATTGTATATGTTTCTTGAAGAAAATAAGTAAAAAATTAGACTATATTTAAGAATGTTGTTAGTTTAGTTGGTATGCATACCTGTTAGGTAAAATTGCCTATAACCACTTTGACTTTTCATGCCCCTTCACATACACTTGACCATCTTTGCGTATAATATAGTATTGAATACGGTATGGTTTATTGTATTGGATGTCACCAGATACCCGAAGTAAACCATGGAACTTAGTTTCCAGCCCATTAACTTGATACATGTCTTCTCTTGACAGTTTTGTCCATGGACATGGTGGCTTCAGAAGAAATACTAATTCTTTGATGTCACTTTTTATCTCTACAACAGCCGCCGCCTTAAAAACAAAACGTTTTTTATGTATGCTGAAGCCTCCACCGTCAATAATAAACTTTTTCATGATAACTTCTTCAGTCAGACAATGAGTGAAAAATTGTATCTGTTGCTAACTGAGCTCTTTAATAAACTTTGAGTAAAAACCTTCCCCATCTACTTTCAAATCACCGTCGCCGTAGCCGCAGGGTCAGCATCGATCAATCAGAACACATTCTTAACGTTTACCCCTACAACCACCTTCATGTCGCTCTCGCCACTTTTTCATCTATAAATAGGACTTAACTTAGATAACAGAAGTACTCAGTTGGTTTGAAGTCATTCGATCGCATCACAGTTAATTGTGGCTTCCATAAATAGGCAAGATGGAGAAGATGACGAAACAACTGCTGAGTGGTTTGTGAAAAATCTCTGTTCACTCGTCTTGAAGTTGCAAGAATTATATAAGAATCCTAGACCAATGTTAGGCTTGACACTTGGATAAAATTTTGAGTTCGACAAAGCTACTTTTTGCCACATTTGCAATAAGCCTTTAAGACAAAAGACAAAAATATTCGAGACCACTGCCGTCTTATGGGAAAGTGAGTACTTAGAATATTTTTTTATGTAATCATATTATTTTCATTATAATTTTTTAATTATCTATTATTTTCAGATATTGTGTCCCGGCACATAACTCATGAAACCTTAATTATCGAGATTCAGAAGTAATACCGGTAATTTTTCACAATTTTAGTAGTTATAATTCACATTTATTTATAAAAGAGCTCGCTGCATGATTTCCCGGATAAGTGCAGCTTTTTCTCCGAATAAAATAAAAGTACATATATTGCAAGAAATTCGTTGAGCAAACTGACATTAACCTTCGCTTCATCGACTTCTTTAAATTTCTGGCCTCGTCTGTAGATAAATTATCATTATACGTGGAAAAGTTCAACATATTGGAGAAAATATTTACCAAAAATGACAAATGTCGTTCCCTGAAACCAGTTATACGTAATGGCCTCAAAATTACAGAAGTTTATGAAGTACTACAGTTCAATCAGAAACCTTGGCTGAAAGAGTACATAGATCTTAACAGTGTCAAGCGTCAAATTGCCAAGAATGAGTTTGAGAAAATACAGTTTAAGTTATTTATTAACGTTCTCTTTGCTAAAACAATGGTAAACGAGATGAAGCGTGTAGATGTAAAACTTGTCAATAAGTGGGATGGACGATATGGTGCAGAAGCATAAATTGCACGACCAAATTTTGCATAGCTGCGACATATTTGACCAGCAACTTGTAACCATACAGTTGTTATGCACTGACATCTGCATAAAAAAACTAATATACGTTGGACTAAATGTCTTGGACCTGTTTAAGACACATATACAGATTTTATTATGACTAAAGAAAAAAGAGTTAAGAGACCACTGTTAACTTTTATATACGGACACTGATAAACTGGTATATGAAATAAAAAGTAACAATATTTATAACGTGATTCGTGAGTATATGGAAGAGTTTGATGCATCAGAATATTCGGCTGGTAATGAGTTCAACATAATTCTAGTCGATCAAAAAATTCTTGACTTTATAAAGGACGAAGAAAATGGGAAAATCATGCTGAAATTCGTAGGATTACGAAGTTAAATGTATAGTGTAAAGTTCAAGTTAAAAACCTAATAAAAAAGGTCGAAGCAATATATTTAAGTCTACAGTAACTTTCGAAGACTACATTCAGTGCTTACATTAAAGCAACAGCATGATTTAAGAACAGAGAAATATAGTATCACGTCACAACCAGCTGTTTACTGAAAAAGAAACAATAATTGCGCTACGTACGCATGACGACAAGCGCTACCTACAACCTGGTAACACAGACACCCTTCCATGGGGCCATTACATCATAATAAGGGTGAAAGCAGCAGCCAAGCAGAGAACAGTTAATCAGAAAGCTGGAGAGGAGATTGCAGCAGTAAAGCCTCTGAAAGTGGAGCGGGCAGCTCTATATCAGGAGGTGTCGCAGCCAGAAGAGCTCATTCTGTTTTCGAGCAGAGATCTGAATAGGACTGAACTTGACTAACAGAAGCCTCCAAGCGAGTCTGCATCAGCTACCTCTTCACCGTGTTAACGGTCCAGGTATATGTAAGGTTAGTATTATACTTTGTAACGATGTACACATAAACACACACGCATACACACACACACACTCACACAGAGAGACACACGCACACACAGGGGCAGATCTATGTATATGCTAATCATGAGTGGAATTTTATTCGTTTCAGATGGATCTCAAAGCGGTCAATAAAATCGCCAACAATTGCTCCTTGCCAATAAGAAGACTTAACAAGATGGTAGTGAATCACCACTGTAGAGTGATAAAACTGAGGAAGGACAACACTAGGTTGGGACCGAAAGTTATCACCGAATTAGAAAAATTCCAAATATTTTTGTCAAACAAACTATCTTTAGCTATCATAGAAAACAAACAGTTCTTTAATGTATCAGTGGAAGCAGTAAATAAGTTCAAATTTTTGGTTGCATATATTGAAAATAATTTTATATTTTCTTACACCTAATTTTAAAAATATAAATAAAAATTTAAACAGTTGTTTATCTTTATATCTTAATAGATAATTAAATACTTCTTCATTACATTCAATTGCACTGTTATTGGTACTGTCGAAGCCCAACCACTTGACAAAAACTTGATCGACACGCCTTCGAAGGACCTTCTTCAGGAGGTAAACATCTGGATGCTTCGGTTCCTGTAGTTCCTGCTCATAAAAGACGCCGAAAATAGGCTGATCGGATTAATCCTTGATATGGTACGTCGTTGGATTCGTTGCTGCTATTCGTATGCTTGGGCAAATTTTCGTTGACCAGTTGGGCGTACATCCTTTCATAAATTTTTGTTTCGCATTACTTACACGCAATGTATCACTGACTTTAAATTTAGGCTTTCATTTATTGCTGGGGAGTAAATCAACGATTTAAATATTTTCACCCTCTCTAAAATGTGAGACGGAAGTGAATTTAAGTTCGTAACCGGAAGTGAATTTTGAATTTCTATTATTTTCTGTTCTCTAAAATGTGTAGCAAAAGTGAATTTTAATTCCTACAAAAAAAAACATTCTTTACGAGATTTTATTTCATGACCTTTCGCACGTAAGCCAAGCACTGTACCTATCTAGCCTATCTAGCCACTAGCTAACTCCTGTAGGCTGTGACATTCACTGCCTTTTATAGTGTGGTTCGTGACTTATTTCAATAAAAATTTTTATTTACAGTTTACTGACTAATTAGTTTTTAAAAAATTAATTTTTTTATATACAATTATAGATAATAATTTACATAATTAAATTATTTTCTTCAAAACTTTGAAAGCAAAGTTTAACATCATTCTACCATACGTACAAACATGGGAAAAGAGAGCGAGCCATACACCTTTTTTCATTATTGGTAAATTCATACGAGGTTCTATGGATAAATTATTTGATTTTTGTTGCGTCTGAGTCTTTCGAAATTTTTAAAGTTAAGCAACAAAAATGGATCGGTGACCGTTCCAGTCTCACCGTTCGTCTTGAAATTCTACCATATTTATACCTATATAGTCGATGTATAGTGTATCATGTATACCGTGTGCTTAGTGTGTTTGTGGGTACGTATGTACATACGTGTGGATGTATGTTTAAGTGTGTGTGAGTGTACGCCCGTCTCTGTGTAATATACACATGCATGTAAAGCCTTGTCATTACTTTTACTTAAAAAAAAGTAAACAATCACCAATAGATTACTGCATACTCAGCATATTGATGCAGATGCCCATTAGTAATTCAACAGGTTGTAATTACGACTTAATCTTAAACTATTTAAATATACGCAACATCAAAAATAACAATTATTATGGGTTTTTCAAGGGAAAAAAAACATCGCAGAGCATATATAGAGGTGTTGGTTGATGTAAAAACTTTTTCTCGATTCCCAGTGTTTTAGATGTATCTATAGCATGTTGAGAAAATCATTACAAGTATATACAAAAAATTATTTTTATTTTGTGCGCACATAACCATGAAATATTCGAAAATACGCAATATCTTAAACAGAAAGCCAGATAGGCTAAAAATAACAATTTTTATGGGTGTCCTAAGGGGGTATATAAACATATAGTCGGACAAATAAAGCGGTTTTGGTCGACGTTACGCCATACCCTTAATTTTCCTAATTTTCGGTATGACTTGGAAAAAAGTAGTGAAAAAATTTTCAAAAAAAGATACAACACGCTTAAGATATGAATATGAATGCATCTAAATTATTCCAAAAAAAATTTATGACAGCGCAACCTTTGAGAAACAGAAAATACGCTATATTTCGACGGGTAAGCTAAATTGGTCGAAAATGAAAAATTTTATAATTCAATACAAACATGCATACGTTATTTATAAATTATTTTTCATATTATTTAGGAACAACATAACATTTTTAATTTGTTTTTGTTCCAGAATAAATCCATTGCATCTAATGTATAGTTTTTTTTTAAACCTCATGCAATTTACGCACGTGACTTCCATCTCCTAACTATCACTCACTCGCTCTCGCTCTCTCTTTTGATACATTTGTTAACATTTTATAACTCTCGAAATTCGCACTTCCTCGGTGTATCATACGTGACGTACCTAATTTTTTTTCTTCTTTTGTACACAAGGTAATTTTTTGAGTATAGCTTCATTCACTGGGACAAGGAATAGCTCCATTTTTTCTAAATCCCTTCCAATAGACACTTGAAGTTTGCAAAAACCTATAAGAGTGTTAATAATCATCACGTGTTAAGTGACATATATTAAGATGTTTTTTCACAAGTAGCTCCATTATTCTAACAGTCATCCGATACATCAACTTATTCATCGTTATTTGATTATTCTCAAAGTATATTGGTAAATCATCAACTTGTACATTCCTTCCTTTTCTCTCCCCATACATCAAATATACAAAGTCTTCCCTATCTTCATCAAATATTTAAAAATGCGAGTTATCAAGTCGATTCTCATCGATACCATTATTATTATTAACAGTTTTATTTTGCAGTGTAACATTCATCTTATAATTATTATCTTCACTTTGACTGACTGCAGACTGATGTATCGTTTTATCGTCGTTATAAATTTCTTTCTTTTTTATTTGCTTGATGGATAGGTTAGGAGTATTATTAAAATAATTGATCGTGACAAGATGACTTCTTTTACTCACTTTCTTTGTTTATGTCATAATATTGTTGATGCTCAGTGATTGGCTTAATAGTTTCAATTAATACTAGAAGCATAGACAAACATAGAAGCAGTCCACATTATTGTGTCTCCCCATGCAAAAAAATGCTCGAACATTATCCTGTTTTTCACAAGTTATATCATTGAAAATTATGATGAAATTTGGTAGAGGCTTATTGGAAGATACTACTTCGTGTTTGCTGAATAAAAAGCATTTCGTATCATTTATAGGTTTCACACCCTGACATCTTGGAGTCTTGATTTCTACTCCTCCACACCTCTTCATTGATCGTGTGCTTATTCACAAACACAACGTATTTGCTAATAATATGGAGAGCAGAACGGACCATTCAAACACTAAGCATTTATAACATTCATAACTTTTACGAGTTGCGTTGATGAGCCAAGTCGAGTCTTGATTGAACTCTTGACGAGAGAGGAATTTTTTTAAGTAATCTACCACATTTTGTGAGGCAAAAGAACTACAAAATTAACTGCTCTCAATTAGTGGCAGTATACTAAATTAATAATTTGACAGCACATGATAGGCGATAAAGAGCTACACCGTAAACAAATTAAAGTTACTACCACTATCGCAGACTGTTAAGTGACGTACTTCAATGACGTGAAATTATCAAACCGTCAAATTACTAAGATAATCGCTTACTTACTAATGCAATAGTAATCCTACTGCATTTAAATTGAATATGTACTTAGAGATGAAGGGCATATGTGGAAGATTCAAACGACGAACGAATAAACTTTCATTTTTGTTTGTTGAGAACCGGCCGTTTACTTAACAAAATGAGCTTTGTGGAGTTATAAATATTATGCAGTTTTTTTGTATATAAATATTTGAATTTCAAAATTCGATCTCGTATTTCTCGAGTTCATCAAAATTTTTGGAAAACGTGGCTTAGTTCATAAAAACTAATGTAAATTTCAATAATTTAAAAAAAAATTAAAGTTTTTCAAACGAAAAACCTTTTTTTTTTTTTTTTATACAAATAATTTAGCAACTGGAACAAATGCACATATCTCTGTCAATTCTTAATACATGTATTTGCTTTGAACTGACCTATAATTGTTATGAAAATACACGTGTTTGAAAAAAAAGTTGGCTTACCTCAAATGGTAGCCGACATACAAAAACTTAAGTTTTTTGGCTCTGCATTTGCTACGTGCGCGGCCAACCCTACCGTTTGTTTCATAATCCAGCGTTAGAATTATGTAGCTTAACCGAGTAGTTTTTGTTTTGTTTAATAGATAATAGGTAAAATAAATATCCTTAGTAACACAGTTATAAAAACATCGTTTGCACCTCTATACTTCGACTTCACCTCACATAAGGGGCAACAGTAACTGAATGCCTATGAATATATGGATACATACATATAGCCACACACTCACACACTAAAGAAAAAATACAGATGTAACCGATCTGATTATGTCTCTTGTTACCATAAGAATCTCAGCATTTTTCCTTTCACGAAAAATTAGTAATAAATACATGCCCATGTTCATAGTAGCTGTATAAGACGTTATCAGTAGACACACCATCATACGTCATGTCATCCTGCACTGGCAGATTTACGTGTGTCTTCGTTAGGGTGCGTGGTAGAGACGGCTTTATCCTGATTGGCTGTGTGTATTTTCCACCTGTGTCTGAGGTCGGACTTTACCGAAGGTGCACGGTCGTGGTTGAAGAGGCCTTCAAGAAACATCAGGGAGATAAGTTTATCTTGTTTAGTGACGTCAATCTGTCCGGCGTGGCATAGGCTAATACTCCTCTGACCTTCTCGGCTATCGACTACGTCACGCCGGGTGTCATCAGTGCTGCTTCTGTGTTGCGTGATCGTTTTACCATGTTCAGCCTACATCAGGTGCATAGTGTCTTATCTGTACGTAAGCAATATACTCTAAACATGTGTTTTAGTGACGTCCCAGATGATAAATGTGTACTACCGTGTGATATATTGTCCCAGGTCGATGCTCACCATCCACCTGCTTACTTTTTTGTTGTAAGTCAGACATTTAAAGGACACCATCGATGCGCTCCGTATAGAGACATTAGGCATGCATGTTACAACGATATCTCTGTTTCTCTCTCTCTCTCCTTCATTAACTGGAGCTCTTTCTTTGCTCCTGCCGTGCATAATACGGATATCGTGTCTGTCAAGCTTAATCAATTAATCATTGGCCTTATAGAGAAGGCCTTATCTGTTCCACTCAAGAGAAGGAGGAGGAGAGTTAGATTACCCCACTGGTTCAGCCCAGAGCTCAAGGGGGCTGTACGTGTTAAACGAAATGGTCATAGAAAGTACACGATATCCGGTATGTTATCGGACTATATCGCTTCCTCGAGGCTTCGAGCCCTTCGTATTCGTTTGCGCAAACTTTGTCACTTCAACTGTATGAATAATATTCAAAGATCGTGTCAGCATGACATTAAATCGTTTTGGTCCTCCGTCAATAGCTTGCAGAGTGAGCAAGGCTGGCCTAGTACGATGCGTCATTATTAAATATTTGCACATAGTAAAAACGATATTGCTAATTTGTTTGCTTCGTACATTAAATTTTCTTACATCCGACCTATTGATAATAGCGATAATAATTCGGTATTGCAGCACAACTTTAAAAGAGTGACAGAGACTGTCAGTATTAGTCACGAGGACATTGCCAGTGCAATTAGAGCTCTATAGTCGTATGGCGGACCCGGGCTTGACGGCATTCTATCCTTGCTCTTGAAGAACTGCGGTGTGAACCTCATTGAGTCCTTACGGTTGTTATTTAAGGCATCTTTATCCTCGAACGTTTTTCCTGATATCTGGAAATTCAGTTTTATCATACCTATCCACCAGAAGGGTGATACTGACGTGGTGGATAACTAAAGGCGGATCACTATCTGTAGCGCTATACCACAGCTGCTGGGTCACATAGTGACTTCTTAGCTCTCAGAAGCGTTCCGCGATCGCATCAGTCAGGCATAGCATGAGCTTCTCTCGGGTCACTTGACAATTTTCAACTTTGCTGTTTACACCACTTTCAACTCTGATTGCCTAGTCGATCACGGCCAAGTGGATGCCGTGTACGCCGAAATAAGTCACGCCTTAAATCAGGGTGTACCACAGGGCTCCTATCTGAGACCGTTACTATTCAACATATTTGTAAATAACCTTTCATAAGACATGACAGGCTCTTGCGTTCTTATTTACGCTGACGATTTAAAGAAAAATTTTCAGGCACATCAGGTCGCCGCTTGATTGTGGACCGCTCCAGATGCACATCGATTCCGTATCGAACTGGTGCGTGACCAACAATATTCCTTTGCAGCCATCTAAATGCTCAGTTATAGGCTGTAATCATTTCATTGGCTGTTTCCGTTTCGATAACCGTAACTCGGGTGGACAGTTGAACAGAATTTTGGATGTCAGGGATCTAGGTGTCGTCTTCGACCATAAGCTTGAATTTCATACACATATTAATTGCGTTTGCTATAAAGCCCACAAAACTCTTGGTTTTATTTACCGCTCCACTATGGATTTTACAGATTGCACGGCCAAGTGGATGCCGTGTACGCCGAAATAAGTCACGCCTTAAATCTATATGTTTATCGCTCATCGGATCTCTCCGTTCTCACATATACCTCCATGATATAAACACCACATACTGCTGTGGCCTCCGATATTTTTGAGCGCGTACAGCACCGTCTGTTGCGCTTACTAGCCTTCCGATTAGGCTCACTCATGCACCCCTTCTTCCATGGTTACGCCCCTACTGCCGTCTCTTTCGGCTTTCCCACGCTCGCATCACTCAAACAAATGTACGATCGTATCTTCTTCTTCAAGATTTGGAGTGGATTTATCGATTGCCCTATGCTTCATTCCTTTACTTCCAAGCGTAATCTATCTTATGGTCTTAGATCATCTCGGCCGCTTAGGAAGCGCACACCGCGTTCGATGTTTATGCAGGGTTTGGTTTCGGTTCGCCTGGTTCACAATTGTAACCTTGACCATCGTAAATTAGGGATGCTGATAGTGTCTTGGCGCTTTAACAGGTTCTGCGCTATGGACTGGCCTTTTAATGTCAACAATGTTATACTTTGCGCATTTTATCTACTGTCTTAGTAAGTATACAACATATAATGTAAGATACTTGCTAAGCGCCAGCCAAATACTTTGAATACATTTGTTATATTTTGTGAATTCCATATTATGCGTGTATTTCACCGTATTACACTATTCTCTATAAATTATTTTATTTACCACATGTTAATTTTCTTTGTAATTGGATTTCGCCTGTATGTTCCTAAATAAATCAATCGAAAGACTAAATATGATTCTTGCGTACATATAACTAACAATTGTAACGCCCACTTTGACTGGTCCATCAAATTAAACACGAAATTCTAAGTAAATATGTTACCTCGCAACAATCAATTCTGTTTGGAAAATCAAGTACCAACGCAGTGCACAATCTCGGCAAGTTCAGGCGACATCAGTCATATAGAGTCCTATTTGCATACTGAACGCTTTATGAACTGCATGACAGATACTTAAGTTTTGCTTTAGTTAATCTTGTATTGATGGTTATAATTTTATTTGATCTATTATCTGGGCACTGGAGAATTGCGATTAAGTATAGGTTGGTAGTATGTCAGTAAATGTAAGATTACACACTACGACTTAAACCTCTCGTGTATACAACGAGTTAAATAGCTAGTAACTCCTATCATCAGGTTCACATATACTTATTCTGTAAGGTGTAAAAGTAAGATTAGCCACCCGATGGGCTGTTCGTTATTAAAGTGTACATACGACACTGCACAGGACCCATTATCTATGAAGCAAGTGAGTTTTAGGGAAAGACATTAGTGAAAATGACTCTGTAACAGGGATAAGATTGTTAATCGTCCAGTAGATACACAAAGATCTCCTTACATCAGATACATGTGTATAAATGTGATGCTAAAACACCCATTTGACGTAATAGATTGAACCAAGCATCGTTGAACTATTTTAAATGACTTACCATTCTAGTTAATGAAACCGAATAAAAAAATAGTAGCAAACTATTACTAGAAATTATGTCTACAATAGACTGTTAGAATTTGTTTTGAGCCCCACAAAGTAACAAAAAATCAGTATAATATATAGTATACTGGATAGAGCCATAAAATTGTCGAATCAATTGTTCTGCAGGGAAAATGTAAATATTAAAAGGCAGATGCTACATAATAATGGATACCTAGCTATTTTTATTAACAAACACACAAAAAGAAGGCTTTGTACGAATAACCTCAATAATACATCAAACAGTTCGCTACATATACCTACTAATAATTTTTTAATTACCCTAGTATATTTTCCTACAATTTCCAACAAAATCAGACGACATTTTAGAATGTTTAATGTAACAACAATAATCATAATACCCAAAAATGTAAATAATATTGTATGTTTGGGAAAATATAGAATACATATTTTGGACGATATTAATGTAGTGTGTAAGATCTATCTAGCAGCTGCCCTTTAAAATAAAATGAAGAAACAAAAAAAGCACTTTGAAGAAAGAAAAAAAGAGCATGGAAACAACTATCAAACTAAATCTATAGTTTCTATGCTACACATTTAAAATAATCATACTTTTGCATACATTTGAATCATTGTACTGCATTCCAACTTTTCAAGTATGTGCATGTGCTTAGCTATACATTGGTAACACAGCGTAATACTGAAGCCTTTGCTTATTTAACTAGCGGGTAAGTGAGTTGCCCGATACGTTAAATCATTTATTTAGTGTTGAGTAAAGGTGATCTGCGATGTTATTTTTGTTTTTATTTCCGTTTTCTTATATATTATAGACTAATTAGTTATTGCATTGTTTTTTTATGACTAAAGCCTGAAGTTGTCGAAACATCAATCGATGAAACGTCGCACGTGGCAAAAAAATTTATGGATCTTTTAAAAAGTTTTAAAAAGACTTTCTTAAATATAATTTGTACAAGTTACTATGATCGATAATTTTATTATGGATCATAAAGTTTGTAATGTTCGACACAAATCACCACGATATTTCTTTTACGATAAACGAAAAAATTGGCGAGAGCACTTAAGAGAGTCTCAACAAAGCACTATTTTACAGAGATGTAAATAAACAAATAATATCAGGTTTTTAACTAATTCATTTAATAAAATTGTTTAATAATTTTGGCTTTATAACAATGAGAAATGAATTAGAAAACCAAGATTAGAATCAAAGGCGAAAGAACGATCAAAAGCTAGACAAAGAAAGTTGAATTGAACGTTACTGATGCTGTTAGAAAATACAAACCAGTCAATAAGGTCTTCACTAGAAAGGAAAATAAACATCATTGCTGAAAAATACAAAAGCAGACTAATTGAGTATAAAAAAGCTATGTATTGTAAAAATAGTATACAGTAAAAAAGGCAGTCAAAACCAAACAAGTTTGATTAATGGAAAATTTATGGATGGACTTAAGTCTAGTAGACAGATAAACTGAACTTCAATAATTCTTAATCGATATTAAAGAGAAAGATGAATTGATAAGAAATAAAAATATATAACTTAACTAGTAATCAGAGTTGTTAAAGAAAGAAATGAGTACTATTTTGGTAAATTACATTGCCCTATCATGCAACTGCACATCTTTAGATCTGCATGTGCCGTAATAACTGAGTTTGACTTGGATTTTTGTCAGCTGGATAGCTTTCGAATTAGTCCTATATGATTGATAGAAAATTCTAGAGAGATAGCGTTGAAACATGCTCTGGATGCCATCCAACTGATTAAAGCTGGGCTTTCCACAAAGAAAAAAAAGAGGAAGGACAAGCTTCTAATGTTCTGTTTTCATATGGATTATATATTCGTAGCTAGTAAGAAGTTTTAAAGGTAAAAAGATAATTAAATTTCGATTTTGAATAACTGACTCAGGAAAAACAAAATATTCCTTGGGATGCGAAAAAAGTAGATGAAATATCTAAAGTATCTAGATGTTGCATTTAAAGAAAAGTTAGATGGCATGCAAGATTTTTGTAATGCTAAATTTTCTGATTGAAAGGTTTTATTAAGAACTGATGATTAAGTCATAAAATTATTTAGTAGTAAAGTTACTTCAAGGTCAGAGCTGATAAGACATTGAACAGAAAAAAGTGTTTTTTGTTGAATTTATCTACGACACCATATGTGCCTACTCCAAAAACTTGCCCCCACCAGCGCACGGTTTGAAGTAGCTACTTCAGAACTGACAAAAATGAGGCCCTTTGACACAATTAATTTATTCGACATCGAGCGGAGCAGAACATCTATTCGCCTCGTCAGAACAGCAACAGCAGCAGCAGCGAGAATCCCCGAGCGCTACCAAGGATCCTTCTAGGAAGAAGTTCGAGCAGAAGCTCGAGAGGATGAGTGTGAATCCTACACCTCCCCGTTCGCCTATCGGGTTCCAGATGGTTGTCAACACTTGGGCACCTAGCATAAATCTGATCTTTAAATGATGACTTCTTTTTGGCGGAGCTAGGGCTCCCACCGAAAGAAGCCAGGCAGCAACTGAAGGAGTTTCAGAAAGATTCGTAATTCGACCACATTAGTGGGGAGAACGACGAGATTGACGACAATGATAATAATGACGATGACAAAGACGAGGACGGGGACCGAAAAGAGGTAATCACCATCGTACAGTAACGATACAGACGACGGACTCCAACAAAGCGATGCGAAATATTTGGCGTCGACCTTGTGTCGCCAACGAAACAAGACGTTGGGTGCAGACCAAATGAGCAGAGACAGGTGGTTTGAAAACGATACGCTTTTTTTACAGCCACAAAACTTTTTTAAACGAATATAACAAAAAATTATTTTATGTTATAAAATAAATTACATGTTTTAAGCTATAAAACAGATGTGAAGAATACGATTTAACATTTTAGTGGTCCTGAAAAGGAGTGATAGCTTATTGTAGAAAAATTGATTAAGTCGTATACGCACACCGTCAGAAGCACTCTTATAACGAAGTCAGTGACGCAAAAAACATTTTTTTTTGTCAAATCTACAGATTAACGGGAACCATTCCATGGTGTCTCTGTAATCTTCCTTTTTTTACAATGATTCCATCTTTGACGCTTTTTTCCTTCTGTTTGAAGCAGATCATTATTACGGTACTTGCGCTTTCCTATTATACTTGTTCTGTCGTCAGATCAATAATTACTTAATTCATGCAAACTCTTCAATTTTATAAAAACGGTTACAAAAATAAATTCATATGTATGGTGAAAGACAGATATTCAGAGCTTTTTATATGACAAGTGGTGGAGAAAAATTTTTCAGCCTTTGGAAATTTTCTCCTTCGAACTATCTTACTATGTAGAGAAGGTGAATCATAAGTTGGTCTATAAGAGGTAGTCGGTTCATCATTTTTTTCCATTTCATTCAATTTAGCAACATAAAAAACTTTAACGACAAGCGCAAGTTCTCCGTTAGAGATAATCCATCGATGAGTAATAAAGAGCTCTTGCAGTTCTAGGTGGATCAAGGACTGCAAGAGAGCATCTTTAAAAACATCTAACGAAGATGGGAAAAGAAGAAAATCTGGCGGAGACAGAAGACAAGGATGAGGAGAATAATGTCGTCGGTGGGTCTGGCTCATCACCTAGATCAACACCTCTTAAGGATAAGGAGATGGACGTCATCGATTGGTCGAGCTCATCCCCTCAATCATC
>JAPYYV010000540.1:0-31159 GCA_030522625.1 Copidosoma aretas
GTGTTTTCAAAATTGAAATTATTTAATTTCCGCTTCAATAACAGCTTATTTTGATAGGAAAAATTCTTAGTATTGATAACAATATAATTTACTAGTGATTGGAAATATTATAAAAAATTTTTGTAAAAATATTAAATTTAAGTTATACGTAAATAGTTTAAAATTATAATATATTAATAAATATTAAAATACGTTAACATACATTTAACATTTGTGAACAATTATCTGTAATCTATTGTTGGGGGGTTGGCGCGCGTAGCGCGCAGGGGGCGAAGCCCCACTAGTATATATACATATACATATATATATATATACATATATATGTATATGAGCGCGTGGTGGCTCGTCGGATAAGTCGTGGATTGGCCCGCGAGAGATCGCGGTGCGATTCCCGGCCAGTGCGACTTTTTCGAGCAAGCACCTCTGTGAATTTTCATATGTGCTTTTATTCCCCGCGATTCTCCTCGTAAAGAAGTGGGCAAAAAAATTTTAGCAGCAAAACTTCCTATTTACCCCCTACCTTCCTTACTGTAATGGGGAGGCCTCCCATCCCTTTCCTTGTCCCCTTTCCCAAGTGTCGAGTGCCCTGACTAGTGGATTCTTGTCAAACCAGGACGTATGGCACTATAATAAAAAAAAAATATATATATATATATATATATGTATGTATATTGTGCATTCCATGTCAAGCGGGCCTCCATAATATCTCAAAAACGGACATTTGAATTTCAACCAAATTTGGAACAGATTATCTTTGAAATATGTACACCTTACATACAGAAATTTTTGGGATGCGCTCTTGTTCCATTTGAAAGTGGCGGACAAAAATGTCTCGAAAAACGAAAAATTTAAATAATTTAGCTTGTTTTAACTCCTATTATCTAAATAAAATAGTTATATACTTACTATAAATACAGTGATTATCCTTTTTGAATAAGTTGAACGCAAACACAGCATAAAAATATCAAAATAAAAATAGTGGATTAAAAATGGTGACTTTAAATGCTAAATTACAATCTCTGGTTTTTGAGACATGTACCTCCATCATTTTAAAATAAAACAGAAGCACATTCCGAAAATTTCTGTGTATAAAGTACATATCCCAAAGATAATCTGTGCCCAATTTGGTTGAAATCGAATAGTCCGTTTTTTGAGATATTTAGGTGGCCCGCTTGTCATGGAATGCACTAGATATATGTAAGTATAATCGAAAAGGCGTAGGGAACGTTTGTTGCATCAATCAATATTGTATAGAAGTAAAAAATATAACATCCTTGTACAAAAATATGCTGGATCAATTTGTGAACATGATTTTTTAATACAAAGTAAAGAATTTAGTATTCTCGTTGCGTACCTGGTATATTGAATGAAAATAATACAGTTTCTTTTATCTTATTATGATGACACATTTTACTGTGCAAAAAATCCACCGCCCTCTATACGTCCAGATGCATGCATCCAAATTCAAACAGGTTAGGTTTGACTTGTATACAGAGGTCAAACGTTATACACTGTTCAATCGAATACACGAATTATTTGTACGGTAAGATTATAACTTTACTTATGCTGCAAACTTATTTCGAGACGCATTTTTACCTAGTACTGCCTGCTGTTGTGAAAAATAATCTACTCTGGCTTAAATAATAAGGTGAAAGTCATGGCAAAATATCTGTTACGTACAATTTTATTAATTACAGTGACGCATGTCCCATTATATTAGAGGAAAATATGTATCTTAGAGTATTTCATTCGATCCTTTCACTAATAACGTTTTTTCTCAACGATTGCGGCGACTATCAATGTAATTTCTATCGGTGTATTAATAATATTGGTGTCAATTTGTAGAATGAAATTTGCTGAAAGAACATTGACTGAAAGTACGATTAGCTGAATATATTTTCCCGAAAGACAATTCGCCGAAAAATTTTTGTTGTAATTCGGCATAAATTTTTTCGGAACACTACCTTTCGGTTTACCGGGTTTTCGGCTAACATGATTCGGTAAATTTTTTTTTCGCTACTTTAACACTTCGGCAACTATTGTTTCGGAAAAATGTGAACCCCTCAGTTTCATGCAGTACAATTTATTTGCAACTTTCAAAATAGATATATTCAAACAAAAATTCAGACTTGCCCATGACCGCGAGAGTATACCAGTTACTTTCATTTTTCAATTAAAAGGTGTAGTTAAGGTTGTATAAGACTACACACCTATTTCTACATGGTCCCTAGCTAATTCAAAGTACCAAGTTACAATCAACTTACTGTGCACTCAAAGAGTTTTCATTATAAAAATCAGAAAAAATCCGAGGATGTTTCCAAAGGCTCTTAGATTCCCATAATATTATTCAATACTTGGCACCTTGTTTTACTGACTTAGAAAACATCGTAACCTTAAGAGTTACAGAATATATAACTTCATTTAACAAAAGTCTTCTACGAATTTTTGACAATCCAAATTTTTACAATGTCACACTACTTAAGAATGTCAAAAGAATATGCAAATAGAATGTTGGATTATAATGTGGATGGGAAAAATTAAAAAGCCATTTTGTAAACATTTTTCTAGCCGTACAGTGAATTTTCAAGTCTTTTTCCTCACATTCTTGTTTATGTCTTTAAAACTATCCTTGAGACATGGGGCTTTAAAGTGCATTTCTTTTCAGAATTGGATAAGGTTTCTTTTAATTACTTATTTATTGACATTTTATTGTTGCGTTTATGTTTTTTTTGACAGAATAGGTAGAAAAATTTCGTTACATGTGTATTTTCCTATGTGCAGCATATCTTTCTACTTATTTCGTCAAACAAAACATGATTGCAATAATGGTATGTCAGTAAATAAGTCACCAAAAAAAGCCTATCTAATTCTGAACAGAAAAGCTTTTTCGAGCCCCATGTTTCGAGGATAGTTTTAAAGGTATGCAGTATAATGTGATAAGAAAGGCTCAAAAATTGACGGTACGGCTTAAAGTATTTTTACAAAATTGCTTTTTGAATTGTTATAATGCATATTATGATCCAAAATTTTATATGCATATTAGTTGGATATATATGGGTAATGATACATAAAAAATGTTTGGATTTTCGAAAATTTGTAGAAGACTTTTGTTGATTGACGTTAGAAATTTCGTAATTAATGAGGTTATGGCATTAACTGAGTAAACAAAACTACGTACCAAACGTTTACGAATACTGTGAGAATCTAAGAGCCCTAGTAAAAATCCCTGATTTTTTTCGTGGTTTTAGTCTTGAAAACTTTCCGAGGGCTAGAAAGTTGATTGCAACTCAATACTCTGAATCAGCTGAGCGCCATGCATGTACGGCTGTCTAGTCCTGTACAACTTTAAATGAGTAAGCATATATGTACCTACCATATAAATTAATTCATACTTAATTGTCCAGATATCTTTAAGTGTTTTAGTTAGAAATAGGTTAAAAATGATTATCACGAATTTCTTAGACTTGGAGAATGAATGAGAAATGTCAGCAGCAGAACGAGCAATGTGAAAGCCTGTAAAACTTTCGAACTCATCCAAAATTGTTTCATCAAATGAGTCCGATGTTGGGCCACATGCTTGCATACTACTCAAACTGCTCCTCAAAAATTTTGTTTGGGATCAGGATCTCAAAAAATTGTGGTTATCATTTTGTACGTGGTACCGAATATCAATTATAAGGTATAAAAGAAAAATTTGTAAGATTCACATACTGGCACCACAAACAAAAAAATGGTTTAAAATTATGACTATAATCCCTTTAAACTGAAAGAATGAATCAATTTTTTTAGCAGCAGTACGACTAGTGTGCAAGCCAGTTGTTTCTTACTCAATGAACTTTTGAATTAAAGAAACAAGAGGAATAAAATTCACAACCAAGACATTTTATTTTGAGACGTTTTCTCGTTGAATCACAAAAATTATCCGGCGGTCGTTTGTCGATCAAAGAAATCACAAGAAACAAAAACAACGATAAACGTATTTGCCGTAGTTGTCATGGAAACGAGGGAACAAGAAAGAGTGCTTGCGGCCGAACTTCCGTGGTCGAACCGTAAGTTCTTCCACCCCGTGGTGTACTTCGCTTGCTTTTTTTAAGTATCGAAGAAAAGAAAGGCGCCCCCAATAAGCCCTTACTTGACTAATTGTGACGCGGCCTATTAGCGGAATTTCCCTTCGCTGAAGTACTCTTTCTTCTTAAACGTAGACAATAATTATTAAAGATTATACATCTTTGAACAAGCGCTTACAAAAACTAAATAGTACTTATTCACATTCTCTACCCGTACAAAATTACCTTTGTACCTCCGTAAACTTGATTTTGAGTCAAATGTAAGAAAACATTTCCAAGTGACGTTTCCATTTCATTTTGCGACTAGTTTAAATATACTGAGCGCCATAAGCTCTAAAGATAGATTACAAAGTAGACTTAACTTTTTAGCTGCTATTGTAGAATTTACTGAAAATGACAAAGAAAATAAAGAACTCGCAGTAAAGCATCTTTTTAACACAGAATAATTAGTTAACATCACATATATATTTAAGACAAGACGCCTATATCGAAACTCTAGCCGATATTGCGTGGCTTTTCTCATCGTCCAATAACGACGGAAGTTGAAAACTATCTCGAGAATGGTAACCGTCCCGTGCTTCATACATATGGTGGCAAAATGTCTGTCTGCATTTAGAAAAGCACTACATAACCAAACTTAAAACAACAAATTCAAACAGGTAATCGTTAATGAGAAGCAGCAGCCAAAAATTACAAGAAAAGAATTGCAATGCACATCGATATTTTCGGCAATTCGACGCAACTCCTCCCGATAACTCGAAACAACAAAAGAAAACTGCTACTTTCGAAGATACATTGGTAGGTGGTGGGTGTGTTGATCCTCGCTACCGAGCTAGGTACCGTGACGTCTTGCAGCTTTCGCTAATCTAGTGGCAAATCCGTCATCCTCGGAAATTATAGCGCTTTCAGGACCTGAATGTTGCTTCAGAACACTACGATTTCTCTTCGAGCTTATGCCGACAAAGTTTCTACGATAAAAAAAATTGAAACTGTCATTAAATTCCTGATTTTAAAAGTCCTTTGCAGAATTCGTCCTAAACCACATAGAAATTCAATAGAAAATAGACATGAATTATGAATTTGCGTCTTGTATATCCATATCATGTGCTCCGTGACATGCAATGGTAATCAAAATAACATTTTTTTTACCATGATAAACAAACGTAAGGAATCAAGATAAAAAATGAAAAAAATTAAAGTTCAAACGTGATGTGCCGTTGGTATATCATTAATAGATTTTCCACAGGCACTTCAGCAATGGAGTCGCCAGAAGGGTATGTCGTTTCAGTTGACACGATATCAGTCACAGATTCATATCCAAGGGTGATAGCATCGACAGTAGTAGGGTAAACCTGGGAGCTGCAGCATGCTGACTCGCTGGTACGGCAGCATAAGGGCTGAGTAAGGGTCACGACAGCAGTAGCATCTTAAACAAAGTGAGCAAGTTGAGCATTCGTAGGTACCAGGTCCTAACGTGACAACTAAAAAATAATGTACAAAATAGTAGGTTTTTCTTTTCTTTATAGCGTCGGTTAAAGCAAAGCAGGCACGCTGAACAGCAGAGTGGTGTCTCGATTACACAGTAATGCCCGCTATATCATTTTGAAGGTAAGAGACCGCGTTAACAGCAACGATAACGGGGTAAGTGTGCTAAGTGGCAACAAGGTGTCTCAGTGGTACACCCAGTGGCACTTGGCGTAAGGATATCGAAGTTGGATGTCTTGGCCTGGCGTCAAGGCATCAGGGTTAGGAACTACAATACTGGAGCTGTTGGACGTACTGCCACCGGTGCAACTGGGAATGCAGCACGAACCGCAAGCTCTGCTGCTGCTGAATCGGAATGGCGACGTGGTGCTCGGATGCGAGCTACCACTGAAGCCCCAATAACAGCAGGAGTCGTAAGCTTTGGCTCGGGGTTAGACGAGATTGCGGCACTGAAACATAAGCGGCCGCTGGTGTTGTGACGGTGACAGGAGCCACAAACTCCGACTCAGGATTAGGATGGCAACGCGACAATCGAATGCAAGCTGCCGCTGGCACTAGTGGGACGGCCGCAAAAGCCGCACGCTCTGGTTTAAGGTTGAGACGGTGACGCGGCGCTCTAATGTGAGCTGCCACTATCGCGGGTGTAACGCCTGCAGAAGCCACAAGCTCTAGTTCAGGGTCGGAACGGCGATGTGGCGTTTGAATGCAAGCTGCTGCTGGTGCCAGTGGGACGGCGCGGGCGGTAGGAACTGCAAGCTTGGTTGCTTCTGGATTTCGCTGGAGCTAGTGGGACGACTTTAACAGCCACAGGAGCTGCAAGCTTCAGCTCGGGGTTGACACAGCGATGCGTCGCTCGAATGCGAGCTGCCACTAGCGCTGGTGGAACGTCCGCAGGAGCCACAAGCTCCAGCTCGAGGTTAGGATGGTGACGTGGCGCTCAAATGCGAGCTGCCGCTGGCACTGGTGGGACAGCCGCTAGAGGCGCAAGCTCCAGCTCAAGGTTAGGACCTCGACGTGGCACTTAAATGCGAGCTACCGCTGGTGCTGGTAAGACGGCCGCAGGAGCTACAAGCTCCAGCTCGCGGTTAGGATTGTGACGCGGTGCTTGATTGCGAGCAACCACTAGCACTGATGGGACGGCCGCAGGAGATGCAAGCTCCAGCTCGGGGTTGGCACGGCGGTACGGCGGTCGAATGCGAGCTGCCACTAGCACTAGTAGTATTACTCGAAAACGAGCCAACATTTCTGCGAAGCGTTCTTTAGGCTTCAAATCTAAGGAACTAGCTCCACCTTTCCCTAGATGTAAGCATCTTTCTGGGGAACCTCCCAAGGGCGTGTCCAATAACCAAGTCATCCTGGATTTAAACAAAATAACCAAGAAAAGTTTCCCGGCCGATGCACCAAAGTGTTCCTAACTCAATTAACTTTTAAATAAAAGAAGCAAGAGAGATCAAATTTACAACCAAGACACTTTATTTTGAGACGTTTCCTCGTTGAATCACAAAAACTATCCAGCGCTCATTTGTCGATCAAAGAAATCACAAGAAGCAAAAGCAACGATAAACGTATTGGCCGCAGTTGCCATGGAAACGAGGGAACAAGAAAGAGTGCTTGTGGCACAGAATTGTAAGAATTATTTTGAACCTGTATTGAAGATCAATTGGTTGCTGTGAAAATTTTTTTTAATTGCTTTTAATTTAAGTCAAGTCCATATAGTAATGAACTTTTTTTTCAGGGTCTAAGTTCCAACTTCATTCAAACAGATAAAAAAAGTATTTATAACTTACGAGTCAGATCTAAGTGGCTCCACTAGTCAGCTTCAAGAAACTCTGTTAGTCAGCTTCAAGTGACTCCGTCAGTCAGCTATGAGCGACTCTATTGGTCACCTCTAATTGACCCTGTTCGTCAGCTCTAACCAGGGAACCTATCAAAGTATCCACCTTCGATTTCTTTGAATTTTTGATATGTTATAGAAAATTGACAAATAATAGACAAGTATCTCTTTTTATCGGCCGACAAAAGCTTTTAAAGGCTAAAAACAACCCTAAAGGTCACTCCAACCAAACGTTTTTAAAGCTATCTTTCGTTCTACAAAATTTTTTTGAACAATGCTCATTATAAAATTGATATTCTAAGAATATGTAAGTTTTTGAAGAAATCGGACCTAATAGGGTTTTATATATAATCTTTTAAGGGTTCAAATAAGGTATTAAAATGAGTTGTTGTTATATAAAATCGGAAATTAATTTTTTGAAAATTGAAAAAATTGTATTGTAATGTACATTAAAATAGTAAGTGGACATGTTTTTTAATCTGCCTAAATAACTCATTTCAAGAAGGTTAACCACCCCTAATAATAAGTTTACTGAAGTAAGAAGTTTTTCAGCATTGTCTCTGTGAGAATACCTTGCAAACTATCTGAAACAATGTAGAATACACAAGCAGAATGCAATGTTGCTTCCATATAGAAGAGGCGTTGTCTCAGCTAAAAATTCTAATTTGTTTTAAAAATCAGAAAGGTTTTTTCTAGTGTTTAGAATAATAACGCATAATTTTTTTTATAGTTCTGTATGTGTGCGTGTGTGTGTGTGTGTTTATGTATAGGTGAATCTTTATGCATGTAATCTGTTGTATCTCAGAAAATCTCTGACCGACTTGAATGGCCCAGGGCTGAAGGGAGTTGGTTTCTTACCCCTATACGGGCTTAACAAAATTAAAGTTTTATACCTTATTAAGGTTGTTATGAATATTTTTTTTGTCTGTAAAGTGGAACTTTGCTACGTTCAGGGTGGAATAAAAGAACAATTTTCTGAATAGCAATAACTCATAGGGAATCATAATACTTTTATTTTTCATTTTCGATCACCTTTATTTTTTTTTGTAAGACACTAATTTTTTTTAAAAATCAGCTATTTCTCATAAACACAGCGACAAATTTCAATGATTCAGAGCTTAAAATGATTGCTTCATACCTTTATAGGAAGTCGGGCAAACAATAAGAGTTTTTTACCTTATTGAGGTCCTTATAAAGATTATTTATGTTCGCAAATAAGTTTTTTGCTATCTCTAGAATCGAAAATTTAACTTCTACTTCCTAAATAGTTATATCACATAAATTGCAGAAGAGACTTTACTTTTTATTTTAAATCATCTTAGGGAGTCATAATTTCTCGTCTGCATTAAAGAAATACAAATTTTATTTTCAAAAGTTATTGACACCCAAGGAGCTCCCAAAAAGATTTTAATAGTGTAGGGATCAAAATGAGTGTTTACATATTTTTTTAATTTTTCTTAAAAAAAATGTTTTTATACTTTATTAAGGGTGTTCTACCAATTGCTGACAAAAAAACAAGCTTTTTTTGCTTTGTTTGAAAAAAAATCTTTAATTTAATTTAGCATATAAGTTTTATCTCTTTGATAATTCTAATACCATTATTTTTAGTTTTCAATTCTTTTCGCATAAATTTTTTGCTTGTTTGTTAAAGAAATTCTACAATATTTTTGAAAAATCAGTCACGTCTTAGGATCTGTATGACAGATTTTATAGATTTATTGCTAAAAATGTTTGTTTTTTTAATATCATAGCAGAATTAAAAACGGTTTTCAGTTTTCTACCTCAAAGGTTTTTATAGTACATTACGTCACTAGGGCAGAAAGTAAAAACTTGAGCGCCCGTGGGCGAAAAGTACTTTCAAGGGCCCAAAGTGTGGCCAGAGGGCGAAAAGGCTCTGCTGTACTTTGGGCCCTAGGTAAGAAAAAACAATTATAGACTGTCAAAAAATAAATTAAGTTATTGTTTTAAGAAAAAACAGTAGTAGTATCAAAATTAATGATGTGAAATAGCAAATTTTATATTTTAAATTATTTTATGTGCTTGTGACCAAAAGAAAATGCTTCTTTTCCAAAGCGATATGTAAAATTGTATACACACCATAGCTTATAGTAAGAGAGCCTACGATAGACCACTTATCGTCTAGGCCTCACTTTAGACTATAACTTATGGACTATATAAGACTTTATTCATTGTACTGGTCTGAATGCGTAATACACTATTAACATGTAGAGAATCACAATAATCAAGAAATAAAATATTTGTGTTGCATACAGGTTAATTGTTATTCCAGGGATTTTATCTCCAGAGTTAAAATAAAATAGTTTTAATATAAATGTTTGAATATCTGATTACAAGCGTACAGAGTGATCCTTGCAGTTTTAGAGCTGTACAGAAAATGTTAGCACAGAAATCAGTTGTTCAAAAACGCCCAAGCTAAAAAAAAAAAGTAATTTCATAATTAAAGTACGTAGTCATGCAAACAGTTAGGAACGAAGGTCTTAAGGAATAATTTAAGACGAGTTAAAACTTAAATTTCTTCAATAAAGCAACGTTTCGCTGTCTGGGTGTGCCAGCCTTATCAGGCTAACAATTACAATCTCGTAGTTACACACTTAATGTCAATAAAAAGCGTATCGATTGAGTAAGGAAAAAACACGTTATACATCATAGCTGAAGCGATAAGTACCTTCTTATAAAAACGTTATATTATTTAACTGTTAGTCAAATATCGGCACAGGGATTCTACCTGCCTATGTCGCGAGATCGTCCACGACTGTCGAAAATTGATATGTGTAATGCATGTTTGACTGACCGTTTCTATGTACGCCGAGTATGAGTCAACAATATGTATTGAATTAACAGCTTTGATAATAATGGTAAATAGGCGTTATTAAGAGTATATATGTCTTCTTTTGTATTAATACTGTGCTTGGTATGTTTTATAAATAGCATCTTAGAGAGAAGTTGCTTACGATAATTGTTTTTAATCTCAAAAATCTCAACAACGTCCTAATCAAATTCATGACGATAGCGATTTTTATGGGAAAATACAACGGATTCTATATTTTGATTCTTCATGTGTTCATTGTTTCATGCTCGAAGAGCTCGTTTTGTTTCTCCAACGTATTTTAGCGCGCAACATTTACATTTAAATCTATGCACTACATTTGTTTGGTCACACTTATCTGTTTTGTCATTACCTAACCGTATGATGATATTTAATTTGTTGTTTAAAGTAGGAAAAGTAGAAATATTGTAAGTTTTTAAAATTTACGATATTTTTTTGTAATATGTTTTATTTTACGGGATACCTACTTTACAAATGGGCTGAGAAGATAATAGTGAAAAATTTCATTATTATTGCTATTTTCATTATCGTTAATATTACAAGTATTATTGTTGATATTGTTTTCAAGACATTTTAAATATTTTTTTTGTTTAGTCTAAATCTAATATTTTTATCTATGAATTCTGGTGGATAATTATTTAAAGTAAGTAATTTTCTAATTAGTACAATAATACCACTGTAAAACTGTCTATTAGACAGTTACATAGCTCTGTCTACTAAATTGAAAACTATGTTTTTCTTCAGCTGTATTGGATGATTTGATTTATAGTAGAGGATTCTGCCCGATGAGATTGGTTTTTCAAACCAATTTGTAATGATTTCCCAAATTCGTAGGTCATATCTAAAAAATTAAGCTTGTCTTTTTCTACTAATTCGTATATGAACTTTAATTGACTATGGTATGAGTTGAAAATTTCTAATAGGTTGTCTAAGTGTTCTTGAGGTATACATCTAATGATATCATCTACGTAGCGGAAATAGAATGTTGAAGTGCAATTGAATTTGAATTTTAATACAGAGAGGCAATCAACTTCCAAATCATCCATCACAAGTTTAATTTGTAATATCATGGAGGACGCTACGTCTCAATGTAATAAATGTAATTTATATTTTCAATCGTTTTTTTATGGTTAAAATTTACTGATTTGAATACAGTATAATATTTTTTATAAATAAATCTAAAAAAAAACGACTTTAAGGATGCTTTTTTTTAATCTTTTGACAATGGTTTCATATTGGCTAGGATACGCATGTAAGGGATAGAAACAACCTCAGAATTCCTCTCAAAAAGCAGTCTTTAGAAGATATCTCACGTTCTAAATAACATTTTGGAACAATACAGATTAGAATATTTTTTTTTTTAGGAACATTAAAGTTTTTGAAGTAATAAAGCTGACAGAACTGCAACCCTTGTTATTTAAAAGACGGAATTAGTTAATTTTCTGCATCTTATTATTTGAAATCCCAAGAAAGTAAAAAAAAATTGTAAAATAGGTTGAGACAAGTAACACTAGAAATGCAAGTTGACATATTCTTGGATTCTTTGAAATAATTGATTTCAGGGAGTCTCGACATTCAAAAAACCTTTATTTAATCAAGTGTTCATTCAGTATTTTTGTGTCAAAGTACCATCTAGTATTTTTTCGGCGTCCATAAACACATGTCTTTTATACTGGTCAAAATTGATCATACAATCCCTCACGGAAAGAAGGGAGAGGAGGGCAGCCTGAAAAGAAAAAATTGAGTTAAACTACTCAGAAAGTAACAAATTCTAATTTTTTCGCGGATTTCGTGGTAGATGACGTTACCTTCATAATATTTGAATGTTCACGATATCAGCAACTGATCTATTTCGTTAGATGAGAAGTTCATTGGAAGGTTGAAAACACACTTTAAAATAGTTCTAGAAAACAGTGTATACTTTATTATCGAGAATATTTTATTGTAAGTAATTTGTACGAAAAACGTATAATTTATAAGTGTATCATGACTGAAAAGGATTTTCGGCAACACGTTCTGTTAGATGAAGATAATCGTGGCTTGGTAACTGTAACTACATCAACGTCATCAAGTTTTGCTATCCTACCTAAAAAAATTCTGGATTAATACTGGATGGAGACTATTTCGGAAATAAATCCATTTGTTTTTCCAACCTTAGTCTCTCATAAATAGGTATTCAAGAATATAAACTTCGAGTCAATAGATTAGGTTATTTCAAACGACGTATATTTAAATCCTTTTTACAATGTTGATGATGATGAATGATTATTAACTGAAGCGGTTTCATCAATCGGTGAAGAAGAGCTAGAAAAGAAAAAAGAAAAACAATCTTCTTGTTATTTATACCGGTAACTATCAATGGATCATGATTCTGGAAGTCTACAGCATATGAGATCTTGGACTTATTCATCGATAAAATCTTACCAAAATTTCTGCCACCACCACTAACAAAATTACCAATCTTGGATTCGCAGCTAGCTGGCCGTCGTTGACAGTTTAAAGAATAATAGGAATTTTCAGAGCCAACTAAAAAAAAAAGACAACAGACGATAATCCTTGAAATATTTTACTGTGTTTGATACGTAAATTTAATGTCAAATAAAAAAAAGAGAGATTTCATGGAGTAATTATGTTATATAGTTGTACTACACAGGGGCTAGCTCTGGCAAGGGCCCTCCTTAACTTTTTCTGTTTATTTAATATATTAATAAAGTTAAACTCATAAATCTAATCATTCAACCCTTGATCTTTTCAGGAGTCACTTTGGCTGATTGAAAGCATGGCTGACCTGAAAGACTTCAAGCTCACAGTGAAAGTGCTGCTGCGATCATTACAGTTTGCAACTAGCATGGATGTCGATGATTCGGATCCACGCAGATGGTTGCATTTATATTCTGAGGTGATTGCTGCATTGTAAGGGTTTGCTGTATCAACGAAATTCACAACGGCAATATAGCAGTGATGTCGAGCATTGATCACCAATTTGGTAATCATCAAAAATAAATTAACTAGATTTCTATATCAATCTGGTAATCTACCAAGTAAAGTAGGAGCTTCTTACTGATATAGATATGCTGCTGTTTATCGAGTAAGGTATTAGAGATGGCAATAGTCAAAAGTATCTCACATACTATGATGCGAACAAGCTCTATGGATGGGCGATGAAGCAGGCATTACGTTTTGGCGGCTCTGATGGGTAAGTGATATTAACGGACCTAATTTTATCTATGTGCCGGATGATTATTGTTATGCGTATGTACTGGAAGTTTACTAAGAATACCCTTAGAGGTTATACGATGAGCAAGAAGATTTACCTTTTTGTCCTGAACATATGGCTCCACCTGGTACGAAGAAGAAGAAACTTATGATCACATTACACAACAAAGATCGTTACGTCATTTGTTATTGATATTTGAAGCAAGCTTTGAAACATGAAATGATTTTAAGGAGAATCCATAGAGTATTTCAATTGAATCAAAGCTCGTGGTTAAAGTGATATGTGGATTTAAATACTAAAAAAAGAGAAAAAATGCTCACAATCATTTTGGTAAACTCTTTTTTTAAGCTCTTGATCAATGCTGCTTTTGAAAAAACAATGGAGAATAAGCAGAAAAGAGTCGACGTAAAATTTTCCAACAAGATTCATCAGCGCTACCGTGCCGAGACTCTTATCGCTTAGCAAACTTTCACAGTCGTACAATATTTGCTGAAAATCTTGTGGCCATACAACTTATACGCACAGATACAACAGTCGAAAAACCCATTTACTTTAAACTGAGTGTGCTAGATATATCGAAAACAATAATACAGGACTTTCATTATGAAGCAGTGTTTTGCAGGTATGTGTAAGTTATTATACATGGATACTGATGGCTTGATCTATAAGATTCAATATTTATATAGCCATGGGTGAAGAGATCAATAAATTTAATACATTGGGTTATGCAGATGATAATCCATTTGACCTACCTCGAAGAAACAAGAAAGTTATAAAATATAAGTTTTGTGGTAAAATTATGCTTGCATTCATCGGTCTTCGTGATAAAATGTATCATGTTCGAGTACAAGACGGCACGTTGATTAAACAGCAAAAGGTGTGAAAACGTCTGTTGTTAAAACTAAGATAAGTATGAACTATAAAGATTGCCCCTTTAATAAAACTGATCTAAAATATGTGCAAAACTTTATACGTTCGAAGTAATATAAAGTACACACTGAAAAACAGCAAAAAATGCCTAAAGCCCAAAAAGTAATAAGCGCTATCTGCTGCCAAACTCTACAGACACGCTGTCTCGGGGGCAAGAACTCATCATGGATAAGGAGGATAAAGCATTGCTACAAATCCTTCTAGAGGGGGTAGAAGAAGATAGAGAGCCAATAAAGGTGGGAGATATTGGAGTGAGGAAAGCCCCTGGAGAGTGTATAGTCCTATATCAGGAGGTACCCCAGCTTGCGTAGCTTATCTCATCACCGGACGAGCCACAGAAAATGTCAAGCCCCCGTAGCAAGAGACAAAGGCTTTAACTCTTCGTATTCTTAAAGTAAATAATACTTACTTTGAGGTGTGTCACAACTTTTCCATTGATATAGTGTAAGTTATAGACGTAAGCTAATAAGGTTTTTCATTCCGTTTTAAAAAGTGGACTTTGCTGTATTAAACGAAATTGCCAACAATAAGAACCTTTTAATAAGGAAGTTATCGGAGTTCAAAAAGAAGCTAGAATGCATAGCAATTCAGCTTAAGAAGATCTACACCTGCTTTAAATGTAATATTGTCATTACAGTCAATAATAAAATCCAAATCTTCGTTCTAGGTCGTGTTTTAGAAGACGTCAGAAAAAATTATGAAATATACAGCGAGTTTCCAGCGAAATTCGTATATTTTGGTTTATTTACTTGGTATATTTAGACGTAGGGTCCTAGATCAAGCCAGACGTCTTGTAAAAGTGTGTAGGATCAAGTCCATACGCGTTGAAATATGTTGATCGGAAATATTCAAAAACATCGGCAAGCAATAACACGTCAGTCTTCAAGTATATGTCTAAATAGTCACCAAGAGTCTAAATATTAAATGTTTTCCATATGTTTACGGCGTGATTGTCATCATCATCAGAAATGTTGCTATCGGTAAATTTGCTAAAAAAGTCTTCTTTCATAGGCACATCTCTTCACTTTTCAAAAGAGTGAACGTAATCGTACGGAAAAACTCTTTTTCCTACTAATAACTGTTCGATCTTGAGTATACCCATCTAGTAAAAATGCCATGGAAGTGATATCATAACCATCCTAGTAAGATGCAGATTTCTGTAAAGAAGATGCTATAAATGTAAAAGAATAGATAAATCTGAAATTGGTGTCACTGCTATTGATATGTTTCGTAAAAGAGATGTACTTTACTTTGTTTTCTACTATAAGCGTAACACGAACATTAAGGTCTGCAGCTGTAGCCATTTTTGTTATTATATCATGGGAGTCATAGCTAGTCGAATTATAAAAGGTAACAGAGATCTAACTAGCCCTCATAATTCATATTACATACTTGGTGGGCAGCTCCTCCAAATTTTCCAGTAAAATGTCAATCGTCTTTCACTTTTATTTCTCCTTTTTTCAAGGGCTTTTCTACATATATGGCGTGAGGCTGCTGACTTAAGGTTTAACATTTCTCTATTAGTAAGATCAATTGGCTTTTGGTCCTTACACATGTGGACCAACTTGTCTGCTAGAGCTTTGAGTTTATTAAAAACTACTCTGAAGGAGTTTCCACTTGTGTTATATCTTGACGTTAGGTACAGCTAGAGCAGATTGATCGTGTATCATCAAATCTACACTTCGTATGAAAACCAATGCTGATTGCTTGATGTTTCTGATATTAACCTAAATTACCTTCCACAGATTTTGAAAGAATCTTAAAATCAGAGTATATAACGTAGGGAACTTTGTCTTTATGATTAAAATTATTCAATTTAAGTATGCTTTGATCTTTATTTCGAAGTTTTACTTTACAATTCTAACTAATTGTGATAAATTTTTAGTCCCCACATAGTGGATCTAAATTTCTGGAACTCTGATTTCGCTAACAGCTTCATAATTTTCTTCTTCACACTCATCAATACATTAACTTGAAACTAGCAATAAATTTACGCATTTTTCTATTTTTGCAAAAGTTATGTGGAATGGAGCAATGTTATAATGATTTCCAACATCATGAAGAACGTATAGATTCAGAGAGACAGGATTTTGTTTTAAAAATTTTTAATAATATTTACTGACACTGGAAACTCTTTACCATTGAAGTTAAGTTCTCTTCATAGATGTAAATAATGAGTATCGCGATCTGAATTTTGTACTGCTGGATGTAGTGCAGATTAAACTTCCCACATTAAACACTCAGGATCACTATTTTGCACATTAACATAGGCCTTTTACATTGAATAACGCACAGTAGTTTAATGTATGAGTATATTTTTATCAAATTAAGCTTATTAATATCCACGACAATACTTAAAATCTGTCGTAATGACCAACCCGAATCTCTTTCGCCAAACTCTTCTGTCTGTTATATTAATGGTTCACTCACATTTACATCATACTTCTTAGTAAGATTAGTTGATTTATAAACTGGAGCTCTTTTGGAGTTAAAGTATTGAATTGTACTATTTTTAGTATTATTTTGTTGTATTACATATTCACATTCAAGTTCAGCATTTACTTTCAAAGCACTATGTTCTTAAAGAGCAGCTGTAACCTTTCCTTCAAATAAAATCTCGCATCATTCAAGAATTATTCAATACTCAGATGTTTAAGATTTATAATAACCTCCAATTGTATATGTTTATCGAAAGCTGGCGTCACATCATTCCTCCTACAGTATGCCTAGGCTGTACGGGTTAAGCTGATAATGGTGGTCTTGATTATCCATCAGATTTGTATAGAAATTAGGTTAATTTGTTTTCGATGATTACCAAATTGGTGATCAATACTTGACATAACAGCTAATCTTCCCGTGTTAATTTCGTTGATACAGCAAACCCTTCCAATGCAGCAATCGCCTCAGAACATAAATGCAATCATCTGCGTGGATCTAAATCATCAATATCAATCCTGGTTGCAAACTGTCATGATTGCAGCAGCATTTTTACTGTGAGCTTGAAAAATTGCAGATCAGCCATGGTTTTAATCAGCCGAAGTGGCTCCTGAAAAGATTATGGGTTAAATGATCAGAATTATGAGTCTAACTTCATGAATATAATTAATCCACGGAGAAAGTGAAAGAGGGCCCTACCCAGAGCTACGACCCCGTGTAGTACAACCATATAAAACAATTACTCCATGAACATTCTCCATTTTTTTGTATTAAGCATTAAAGTTACAAATAAGACAAAATAAAATATTTTAAGGTTTATTCTAGTCTTCAGTAGGCTCCGAAGATGCCGATAGTTCTTTAAAAAGTCAACGATGGCAAGCTTGTTGCAAATCTAAAATTTGTGATCTTGATGGTGGTGGTGGCAGAAATTTCGGAAGAAGTTAATGAATATTTATCATCATCAACATTTTAAAAAGGATTAAAATAAAAGTTCGAAATAACCTAATCTATTGCCTCAAAGTCTCCATCCTCAAATACCTATTTATGAGAGACTAAGGTCGGTAAAGCAAATGGATCTATCTCTGAAATAGTTACTATCCAGTACTGATCATGAATTTTATTAGAATTTATAGCAAAACTTGATGATGTTAATGTAGGTACAGTTACCAAGCCAAGATTATCTTCGTCTGACAGTACGTGTTGCCTAAAATCCTCTTCAGTTATGATGCACTTATAAATTAAACTTTTTTCGTGCAAATAACTTACAATAAAATATTCTTGATAATGAAGTATACACATTTTTCTCGAAGTAATTTAAAGTGTGTTTCCAAACTTTTAATGTGTTTCCCAGCTAACAAAATAGATCAGTTGCTTTTGTCGTAGACATTGAAATATTAGAAACGTAACGTCATCTACCAGAAAATTCGCGGAGAAATTAGAATTCGTAACTTTCTGAGGATTTTTACTGAATTTTTACTTTTCAGACACCCCTTCCCTTCCTTATCTCCGTTTAAAATTGTATGATCAATTTTGACCATTTAAAAAAAAATTGTGTTTATCGACGCCGAAAAAATACTGGAAGGTACGTTGACAGAAAAATATTGACCTAACGCTTGATTTAATAAAGGTTTCTCGAAAATTAATACCCCCTGTACCCACCGTAAAGAAACAATTTGAAATATAAACTACATTTTTTGTCTACCTTACACGTTTTAAACCTTTGATTTTTCTGCTTACATTTTCTGCATAGCTCTAAAACTTCAAGAAAAATGCTTTTTTTTCGTTTACAAGCACATAAAAGAATTTAAAATATAAAATTAGCTATTTTACATCTATAATTTTGATAATACTATTGTTGTTTTATGGAACAAAAAGTTGATCAATTTTTTGACGGACTAAAATTGTTTTAGAAACCTTTATGAGATAGAAAACTTAAACCTTTTTTTGACGCTGCTATCGTATAAAAAAAAAACATATTTCAAGCAATGAATCATTAAAATATATCATACAGTTTCCAAGACGTGACTAATTTTTAAAAAAATTTTCAGCACTTCTTTAACAAACAAGTAAAAAATTTATGCAAAAAGATTATTGAAAATTAAAAATAAAGCTATTACAATTATCAAGGAGACAAAACTTATTTGTTAAATTAAATGAAAAATTTTTTCTTTCAAACTGAGCAAAAAAAGGTTGTTCCTTATCAGCAATTGGTATAACACCCTTAATAAAGTATAAAACCATTTTTTTAAAGAGCAATTAAAAAAATATGTAACCGCTTATTTTGATCCCTACACTATTAAAATATTTTTAAGGGCTCCTTAGGTGTAAATGACTTTAGAAAGAAAATTTAGTATTTCTTTATTAAAAACGAAAAATAATAACACCCTAAGATGATTTGAAATAAAAAGTAAAGTTTTTCCTACAATGTATGTCATGTAACTGTTTAAGAAGTGCAAGTCGAATTTTTGACTCTAAAGATTGCAAAAATTTTAGTTGGTAACATCAATAGTCCTGATAATGACCTTAATATGGCAAAAAACTCTAATTGTTTGTCTGAATTCATATAAAAATATAGAAGCAATTATTTTAAACGCTGAATCATTAAAGTCTGTCGACGTGTTAAGAGAAAAAGCTGATTTTTCGAAAAAATTACTATTTAGTTTAAAAAAATAAAGGTGATCCGATCTGAAAAATAAAATTACTGTGATTATCTATAAGTTATTACTATTTAAAAAATTAATCTATAATTTTTCACCCTAAACGTAGCAAAATACCACTTTACAGACATAAAAAAAATTCAATACAACACTAATAATGTATGAAACTCCCATTTTTCTTTTGAGCCCATAAGAGGGTAAGAAACTGACCACCTAAAGCCCTGGACCATTTGAGTCGGTCAGAGATTTTCTGAGATATAATAGATAACATGCATAAAAATACACACATACATACACAAACATACACACACGCACGCACGCCTGCATACAGAACATTAAGAAAATGATGTATTATTATTCTGAACACTGAAAAAACATTTCTGATGTATATAACACATAATAATTTTTTACTGAGACAACGCTTCTTCTATATGAAAGTAGCAGTGCGTTCTGCTCGTGTATTCCACATTGTTTTAGAGAGTATGCAAGATATTCTAACACAAAAAATGCTGAAAAAATTATTGATTCAGTAAATTTGGTGAGGTGGTAACGTCTTTACGACGCCACTTCCGCTCGCACTGCTAGACTGCATCAAGATAATGGAGTATATGTATCGCCGTAGGTAACAGCCTGCAGCCACGAGAATTAGAGTGACGGCCCGGGATTACGAAGGATGCGGCCCTCGGTAGGTGTGCGTGTGCAAGATACGAAGGAGTGGGTACAAGTTAAAGGAAGGGCGAGGAGTACAGACGCCGGGTACGCGTGGGACGAGAGCGCAAGGGCACTTCGTTGAAGAAAGTCAGAGAGTACGGATCACGATGCCTTCGAGATTGAGAGAGAGAGAACGAGAAAGAGAAGAGTATTGTAAGAAAAAGAGGTAGGCTCAGATCGAAGGTTTTGTTGAGCAAGAGTGAGGAAGAGTGGACGAGAGACGGCTTCAGGACGTCCAGACGACGTGCGGACGTAATCTATTCAGCGGTGTGGGGGAAAGAGGAAACAGGAGGTCAAGGCTCGTAGCAGGACACCTCCCGGAGGCAGCAGCGAGGTTAAGCGCGATGTCGACATTATCGAGACGACTGCTGATCCGGTGAGGCTGTACAAGCGTACCAATAAATATTACTGATATAATAAATGAAACGGAATATACATTGGTGCCTAATTATTTGTGTAGTGAGTCTCTCTTCCGGAAAGGTAAGAGCGTGTATATAACAGGAGAGGGACAGGAGAGTGGACGCGGAACCACCTTTTGGAGAATAAGAGACGGATAGAGGAAGCAGGGAGAAACCTTAAGTGTGGCCCCAGTTCGAGTGCGGGGAATACACCATTACAAATTGGCATCATCTTTTGGGGAATGGCGCCGGAAAAGAAGATATTGGCCTGGGGTTCCCGAGATTCGTCGTTGCAGGCCGTGAGAAGAACAAGACGCATGTATATACGCTACTGGCTGGGGAAAAGGAAATTTGGTAGCCACCAGCCGCAGGCGAAGATATGTAGTTAGGTGATAGGTTGTCTGAAAGTAAAAAGAGACCGACATACAAGTGTATTCAAAGCACGGTCTTGTACCGGGAATCATTCCTATCGGTCGTCGTTTGGAGAGCAGGGAAAATAGCATAGGCGGATAAGAGACGAAAAGTAAACCGCAGCACGAGATTACTTGTAGCGCGTCCCTTTGTTTGTATAAAGCTCATTGCGGGTAAATTGCCCTAGCGGACAGAAAAGAAGTGAACAAAGTTAGCTGCTTGAAAGCATAGAACGTATACTGGATTTAGTAAATATAAAGTAAGTTGAACTGGTGTCGAGCGAAGACGTGGAGTCACGACGAGGTTATGGAAAGCCTTCTGCGTGAGTCACGCACGGGGCGGCACACCAAAGTGATGTGTTTCGATTAAGCACGGACGACTTAGACACCGAATTACGCCTTCGGGGGCTTAATCAGGATGGGCAAGACGTAGTACTGTACGACTAACTTCTCGGGTGCACCCTACAAAAAGACGAAACAGAAAATAAGGACATTCCGATTTACAAACACGATGCAGCTGGCTTGAGCTTTTAGCTTCGCCTTGAGGAGCTCGCCAGCCCAAACAAGGAAACGAAAAGTCGCGGCAGCGAATCGGGTGTGGAGGACACGAGAAAAGTGCTGGATCGTGCTTACTCTGAGGCAGCAGAGTTGATGCCATCTCCTGAGCAACCGACGATGCGTGAGTGACCGAGTGGCTCTCGGTTGAGACACTTAGTGAGCTCGAGGTACGCGAGCGGCACTGCTAGATCCAGTAGTGAGCTTGGAGAAGACAATACCCATGTGGCCGTCCCTACCTCGACAAACACTTTTTCCGTGACTACGGTCACGACGACAACCACGGGATCCCGGGGCAAAATCGTAGCACCGCAGACGACTTTTCCGTGGGAAAGGGGGGAGTACCACTTGACTTTGTGTACTCAGTCTCGGCTTGTCGGTGACGTACCAGCCCTTACTCAGTTTACATTACTGATGTTAAGTAACTTGACAACACAGCCATTGAGACGAGTTTGGCAGTCGCAACCAACAACGTTTCCAGACCCGGCTGCCAATACTAAAGCAGAGTTACCCCTGAAACTAGTCGTAAAGTCACTACCGTAGGCGGAATTTCAGAATACTGGCGACTGGCTGAGACCTAAGGCTGCACCTTGACAGTTGTTAAAGACAATAGTGTCTAAGAATGTCGGCTCAGACCGACTACCAGACTAAGCTGGTTTAGACCAACGGAAAGACCTACTTAATGAGAATGAGTTGGTATCAAACCAGGGCAGTAATTGCAGTCAGCAGTCGAGTGAATATAATAGTACCGACCGGGAGGCTTACCAAACTATTGCAAATTGGGTTCCACAAAACCAAACTTCCAAGACTCCTAGGATGTCTGACACGGCAAAAAACCATATCAACTTTAATGCTGTCTCGGGATCTTTCGGTGATGATGCAGACGCACAGTGGGAGATCCTGTTTTTTTTTTGTTCAAAATCGCAAATCTCGAGACGAATGACAGCAATGGACTAAATTCTTTTTTATTTCACAGATACGATGATAAGATTTGCAGAAAAAATACAGCTGAGGACCTACTATTCTTATAAACAAATATAATTTTTCATAAACTGTAAAAAAATTCCTTTAAAACGCAAAAATACCTTATAAATTAAAAGTACACAAAAAAATCATCTTGAAAATTTGTACGCATCAGTTTTTGTACTTGCCAATTACGAATAAGGGGTTATTTTTTGAAAATTGAAAATGGCGGATCCAAAATGGCGGACATAATTTTTTTTTACTTTTACTATTAGATAAAAAGTGCTCTATAGGGGTTTTTGTGGTCGCTGATTACGAATGAGGGGTTATTTTTTGGAAATTTATAGAAGCGAATCCAAAATAACAGAAAAATTTTTTTTTACTTTTACTATTGGATAAAAAGTGCTCTATAGGAGTTTTTGTATTCGCTGATCACGAATGTAACGTTAGTTCTTAGAAATTTGAAATGGTGGATCCAAAATGGCAGATGAACATTTTCTGTCCATACTAACACATGAAAAGTTCTCTGTTGGTATTTTTGTGTTAGCTGATTACGAATAAGAGTTTGGTATTACAAAATTCAAAATGGCGGAAAAAATATTTTTTCCCTGTACTTTCGAATAAAACTAGTTCTAGAAGGATTTTTGAAGTCACTGATGACTCAATAAGAAAGTTCTTTTACGCTACAGATGTTTGATCTATGATAGCAATGAAGAAATTTTTTGTTTTTATTAGATTAAGAACTAATACATGGAATTTTTTTAATAAATCGTGAATTAAGCTACTAATTGCTAATTTACAATGGTTTACTATAAATTTTTAGAAGATCATTAAATTTCGTAACAAAAAACGTATTTAGATGAAATTTAAATCTTGATTGTATTGGTATGCGTGAGTGTAAGAAGGCGAACGTATAGAACCAGTTATATCTTAGGATTCTTCCAACTCAGTATGATACATTTTAGCCTGATTGCCTTATTCTTCTGTCACTAGAATAATTTTGCTAATAAAAACACTACATTTTTAATAAAAATTCCTAAAAACACTCACTGTTTGTTGCCGCATTACACTTTTATCTTGGAATTAAATGTTTTAATTATTTTTCTTCATATGCTTTATGATATAGTCAAGATCTATTTTTCACCTAATCTCTGGGTCACAGTCCCTATCAGATTCCCAAAAAAAATTTTGTCTGCCATTTTGGATCCGCCATTCTGCATTCCCTAAAAATAACCCCTTATTCGTGATCAGCGAATATAAAAACCCCTATAGAGCACTTTTTAACGAATACTAAGACTCGCAAAATGTTTATGTCCGCCATTGTGGATCGGCCATTTTGAGTTTCTAAAAATATACCCCTTTATTTGTGATCTGCAACCACACAAAGCCTTATAGAGCACTAATTTATTGAACAGTAAAAGTAGACAAATTTTTATGTCTGCCAATTTAGATCCGCCATTATAAATTTCCAAAAAAAAACCACTCATTTGTGATCAGCGACGACAAAAAACCCTATAGAGCCATTTTTATCAAACAGTCAGAGTGAAAAAAATGTATGTCTGCCATTTTCAATCTGCCATATTTAATTTCTAAAAAATAACCCCTTATTCGTGATAAGCGACCACAAAAACCCCTATAGAGCACTTTTTATTGAATAGTGAATGTAAAAAAAATTTCATGCTCGCCATTTTAGATTCGCTATTTTTAATTTCTAAAAACTAACCCCTAATTCTTGATCAGCGACCACAAAAATTAATAAGAACCAATTTTTAAGATGATTTTTTGTGTTTTTTTTTATTTATAAGGTATTACTGCATTTTTAAGGAATTTTTTAACAGTTTATGAAAAATTATAACTGTTCATATGAATAGTAGGTTCTCGGCTGTATTTTTTTGGCGAATCTCATCATCGTATCTGTAAAATAAAAAAAAAAATCATGTCAATTGCCGTCTTGGGTCTCAAGATTCACGATTTTGAATAAAAAAAGATCAGAATCTCCCACTGTGTGACGCTTGGAGGGGTGGAGCGTCGCAAAGGATCCGGACCTACCTATAGATTTTTTCGAAGACTTTGATCTTGAATCTCGGCTAGCCCGGGGACTCTGGGAAATCAGCGGGGGGAAGTGGTAGGCCACGCAAGACAACTGTGTAGACAAAGGACTAACAATGGTAGCCGAGTATGCTGGAATCACTACTATCCGGGAATATGAACGTGAACAGGTCAATAAGTTGGTCGCGCGTGTATATACCGAGTAATTAAGCGTTCTGCCAGTAATTACTCCAGTGCCACGGTAATGATACGGAAGTCGGATAGTAGAGGAGAGTTAGCTCAAAAGCAGGGAAATGTCTTGTTAATCGTAACCAGCTATTTTCTTTTTATTGTTAGATAATAACGTGACTAATAACATATCTCATATGGACATGGTGTTTTATGAGAAAACGATTCATCTGACAATAAAAAGTGATGCAGTATAAATAATTTGCAATGAAGTTACGAATCGAATAAGCTTTTTTAAGCTCCGATCGGTCCAGTACTTTCCGTGAAAATTGCAAAAAAAACCACGATTTTTGACCGTTTTTCTCAAAAATTCATAACTTGCCTTCTAATTAATATTAAGACCTGAATTTTGGTCAGGATGTAAGTTTTGTAGACTCCACTATGTCCACAATATTTCAGCAAGATCAGATGTGAAATTTTTGTAAACCGCTAAAAAAACTAAAAAAGGTCCTTTCGAAAAATGTCCCTGATAAAGTTGTGGGTCAACTTGGTCCAATTTTTCAAAAGCGCTCCTCTTCATCGAGAGTTTCTCTACAGTTTACTTAAATGGCGTTTCTTTTGAGCGAGTGTACGTACGCAGAAAATTGATTACAGAAAATCGCTGTGTTGCAAAAAGTGATTCTACACTGTTAAAAATTTTAAATTATTTTAAAATATTACCTTATTGAACATTTACTACTATAATAATAATTCCAATAACTTAAAAAGTGTAGAGCGGCTCCACGCAGAACTAGGCATATAGCGGCCTACCGATCCCGCCGGCCCCACAGCACTGGCTACCGGCCAAAGCGCAGAACAAAAATGTTAAGTAATCAATATTTTGCGTACTTACCATCGCTTAAAAGAAACTTCATTCAGGTAACTTGTAGAGTAACTCTGAAAGAAGAGAAGCGCTTTTGAAAAATTGGTCCAAGTTGGCCCACAACCTTTTCAGGGCCATTTTTCGAAAGGATCTTTTTTTAGTTTTTTTAGGGTTATTGAAAATTTTTCATCTAATCTTGCTGAAATATTGTATGCATATTGGAGTCTTACGTTCTGACCAAATTTCAGGTCTTGATATCAATTAGAAGGCAAGTATGCATTTTTGAAAAAAAAACGGTCAAAAATCGTGGATTTTTGCAATTTTTACGGAAACAACTGGACCGATCAGAACTCAAAAAAGCTTATTCGATGCATAATTTTATTGATGATTTTTTATATTTCATCACTTTTTATCGTCAGATGCATCGTTTTCTCTTAAAACGCGAAAAACCGTTTTTGACAATTTTTGACAACTTTTTTGACGAGCTGGCTGACCAAGTTATGGCGTTCATATAAGATATGTTATTAGTCACGTTATTATCTAACAATTAAAAAAAAATAGCCCGTTACGATGAAAACCTCGAATATGCTTACTCTCCTCTACTAGGATGGCACATATCGATTCTGCGTTGATTACCGTGAGCTTAACAAAGTGACAATGCGAGACGCTTACCCCTGGCCCAGCATGGACACCATACTTTACCGCTTACGCAAGGCTTGGCACCTGTCCAAGGTGGATTTAAAGCAGGCATACTATCAAGTACCGATGGCTGAGGGAAGCAGATATTTAACGGCTTTTGCAGTACCCGGCTCAGGTCTCTGGCATTTCCGGCGAATGCCATTTTGGTTGATGAACGCATCCATGACTTCCAGAGGCTGATTGATGCATTGTTTGGGCCGGAATTGCATCTGCATGTCTTTTGCTATCTAGACGACGTAGTCATAGCGACGGACTCGTTCAAAGAGCCCCGTTAATACTTGTAGTTGGTGCTCACGAGACTTAGGGAAGCCGGACTCGAGGTAAAGTTGGAGAAATGTGAATTCTGCATGTCAGAAATCACGTATCTCGGGTAGAAGCTGGACAAAGAGGGACTTAGACCAGACGAACAGAAAGTACAGTGAATACTTGAATACCCAGCGCCCAAAAATGTGAAGCAGTTGCGCCGATTCTTAGGTATAGTAGGCTAGTACGCACGGTTTATTGACAGACACTCCTACCGGAAAATACCGTTAGTGCGGCTCCTGCGAAAGGGGCAGAAATGGGCCTGGGAATAAGACCAGCAAGAAGCATTTGATGGACTACATGCCACGCTGACAACGGCACTTGTGTTAGCACGACCGAACATCAAAAAGCCTCTCAAGCTGCAGACGGACACCAGTGATGTGGCGCTCAAGGCTGTACTGACCCAAGAAGACGAGCACGGAGAACATCCAATCGTTTACGTAAGCCGCACCTTGACGCAGGCAGAGAGGAATTACTCCACCACAGACAAGGAGTGCTTGGCCGTCGTCTGGGCGATGAAGAAGTTCCAACCTTATCTAGAAGGTTATAAGTTTCTTGTGGTAACAGATCACAGCGCTCTTAAGTGGCTGTTGAAAATGGTCGAGACGTAGGGTCGCGTGGCGTGCTGGATCATGGAGCTGCAGCAATGGCGTTTCAAGACGGAGCATCGGAAGAGAGCACTAAATCACGTCACTGATGCGCTATCGCCAATGCAGGAAAGTGATGGGGAGGAGGGGTCAGACGTGTCTGCTGTGACATTTGAGACCGTTGAAGACCCCTAGTATAAGAAAATGATGGAAGAGGTAGTCGAGGCGCCGCTTAAGTATAACAGTTGGCTCGTGGAGGACAGGCGGTTATACCGATTCAGAAATGACCCTCTCTTGGACCCGGTAGCTTTTAGAGAAGAAAGTTGGCGGCTAGTGATACCTGCTGAGTACCGACCACGCGTGTTGGAAGATGCACATTTCCCGCCTTCCTCGGGACACCTTAGGTTCGAGAAGACATACGACAGACTGGCACGTAAATACTATTGGGTGGGCGTATATTACGATGTGCGCAAATTTGTACTCAGCTGCGATCAATGCTAACATTCAAGCCTTCACAGGTAGGAGCCCAAGAGCTGATAGGCAGCACGATCATCGAAAAACCATGGGTACGCAGCAACAGGACCTATAAGACAACAGTTGCCGCGTTTGTAGGAGAAGACTACCGAAACTGGGATCCGCACTTAGATAAGTTCAGGCATGCCATAAACACGGCGGTACAGTCGACGACAAAGGTCTCCCCAACCTTCCTAAATTACGGGTGGCACCCGAGACCGGTAAAAAGCTTAAAGCGCAAAGTAGAAGGAACCCGGCAGGTTAAAAAAATCGATTTAAGCGTTGAAAAAGACCGCATGAAGCGACTGGACGCTCTGCGAGACCTTGTCTCTCGACACATCGGTGAGGCAAGAGAAAAGCAAGCTCAGTACTATAATCAAGGCAAGCAAGATGTGCGATTCAATGTGGGGACACTATTGAGGGGGATCAAACCAACAACTAAGAGAGGTGCATGTGACAGAGCTCAAACGATACGTACCCCGTCGCAGAGCTCAGAGAGGAGCGGATGGACAGGCAGGGTTTCTACTTAGTTCAAAAGACTAAAGTTTGGCATATTACAGGTGTGAAAAGTGACGAATCAGCTTATCAAGGAAGCTGCGCCCATGGAGATTGACGAAATGTTGTCCAGCGCCCAGAGCGACGAAAGTTCTGCTGAGAGCACCGAGAAGGTGCTCCACCTAGCTCTTGACGCACCAAATCACTTTGGCAAAGGAGAGCCCGCTGAGACGACGGACTTAGAGACTGTGGTCGACGAGATGTCCGTAGAAGAGGGCAACTCGGTGATGGAGGTTGCCGTGCCCCAACACGGAGTCATCGAGGTTCCGGGCGATGGTCAGTGTGACCTCCACGCTTTGCGAGCGTTTGTCCAGGCGGCGGGAGTAGTGCTGGAACTACAAAATGCGCTAGAAGGCCTGGGCTGGATTGAGGTACCGCGATCTCGACAATAGACTGACGACGCCCTTCGGGCTCTGGCCATCGCCGCTTGGATCCGTTTGATAATCATCGACGTCACTAAGGAGATGACAACGAGTTACGGTCCTTTAGATTCTATCTGTACACTGTTCGTACTTTACAAGGGCCGCGGGCTCAAGGGACACTTCACGGGGGTCCGAGTCGTCGGGAAGAACGTAGTCGCCTAAGTCCCCACGGTACACACGGACTCTTTAGATATCGCGGAAGCGATGAAACAAATGACTTTGCTAAGCCTGGTATCAAGGCAACGAAAGAAACGGCAAGCCCCTGTACCCCTGCCCGCAGAACCCGGAAGACGACCTCCTCCGCATCCGATGGATTGTGGCTTGAAAACCCACGCACGGAGCAGCAAGGAAAGAAGGAGTTGCTACAATGAAAGCCTAAGGGAGAGCTAGGGACAGCCAGTCCCAAAAAACAGCCTGAGACTAAGAGATGATGGGAGGAGGTGGACCCACTAGAGAACCCTGGGAGGACAGACGGCATCACCACCGACTCGTTGGCTGAGGAAGTACATAAGAGTCCGTCGCCGAGTAAAAAGTCTTTGAGGTGCGATGGACCGTCTCCTGGAAATAAGCCCCACAGGACGACCAAACCCCGGGTAATGGCTAGTATTCCCAGCATAGTTACTTCTTGGCTAGTATCCCCCAGCTCTATTTAGCTGAGCGGAAGCCTTACGTCGCGTTAACGAACCTGACTCCGAGACCGAACGCGCTTTGACCCCCTTGGAACGCCAGGACCGAGAAAACCGCTCCAGTCGTGTCCCCAGGAGCGCATGAACCACAAGAAAAGTCGCCCACGGACTGTGAAAAAGGAAAGGTAACAGTTTCTGGGCCCACCTAGCCTGGAAGAGCGTGCCCCGGTTGCGATGTAATTATAGATTTCTGGACTTAGAGGAGCGGAAATAACGCCGAAGAAAAGCGTTGGGACCTGCTCCCTATAGTTGGAGCATAGTGTCCCGAACGGTCGCTGGCTCAGAGAGAAGTTGCTGCCTGTGGCGCAGGTGGCAAACGGGCATCGCTCGACTAATGGTACGAGGATGTCAGAGAGTGGCGGGGCTGATTCAGGCAAAAATGCTGGAATGCTTGGGATCATTTCAATAACCAGCTCGATGTTGCAAGCCCCGCTGCCACCAATCGACCAAGATTGGGACAAGGTAGATGTAGCACGGACTTTAAAACCCATTGGACACAGTCAGGATTCAGTGTCTGGTGCAAGCTGGCCGGGAAATAAAGAAAAGATAAGACGTGGAAAACGGGGCTCAAAAATGCCGGTTGATAATCCTTGGTGACAACTTCCCAAGGACGATTACGTTTCACCCTATATTGATTAAGACGTCGCATCAGAAGCAGGGGTACTGACAAGAAGGATCGTGCAACTTGCCTCTAATGCTACCGGCGTACTATTCGACGGACTTACTCCGATTTCTACGGAATTATTCCTGAATCCGCCACCCCGGACCTGCTACAAGTGCTGGAGTCGAAAGCACACGGCTCGGAATTGTCCGAAAGAAAAACGAGAATTCTGCCGAAACTGCGGGCCTAGAGATACCCGCATGCCAGACTGTCCCCGATGTAAGGGGCAATACAACTGATGGAGACAAGGTAACGTAGCCAGGAGAACCTCTCCGATGCCGCTGAGAAGGAATAGTGCGAAAGGTGGAGAGGCGCCGCGCCGACGTGACCGTCACGAGGTGACTGGAATGTGGCTCCCGTCCTCGACTCATACGCTGCTTCCTGTAACTCCCCCGGGATAGTACGTCAGCCCTTTAGCCTAGGCCGAGAGACTTAAGTCGTCTTCAGACAGGATCGAATAAGGGAAGTCCCACATGACCCAGGCCGACAGACTTGTCTCAATAATAGGTTGCGGGTTGCCACGGCACAGATGTTAAGGCCTGTTCCGAAGGTGCGCAAGATAGCATTTGACACCGACAACGTACATTATGCACCACTGCCATCCCCCAGAGCTCTTTCTACCCAGGTTATAATCAAGGACTTTGAATTTAAGAGGGATCTGCTGATGAGAGTGATGCAAAATTCAAGACGAATTCGCTGGCCTGCTGCTCATCTAAGAGAAATTTCTGATCACACGGATCGACTGCGCGGCCATCCAGGCGACCTGCGGGCGGAAATTTTAAAAAGGACCTTCATGGCAGACGATAAAGAGTACTAAGGTCAGAAAAAAGAAGAACGCCCTTGGAAAATACGGGTGAAAACTAAGAGAAGACATGGGGGTAGCCAGAAAACCACCGGTTAGTACCTTCCCGCTAGTATTAAGAATTTTTTTTTAATTTGTTCGAATTTTTTTTATAAAACATTTCTAATCTTTTCATAATATTTTAAAAAATTAACTAATTTTGAGTCCCTTTTTAAACATTCATCTACTTAAGTTATTTAGTATAATTATAAATAGATGGAAAACAAAGTGATAAATATGGATTTCAAATAATATTAAATAAAAATTTACAATACAGGTATTTGTTATACATTATATTGTGA
>JAPYYV010000541.1:0-31082 GCA_030522625.1 Copidosoma aretas
CTAGTCTTCCGGCTTGAGACGGTTCGTCGAGCATGCGACGGGCTCGGCTCGTCGACTCTTATGAATTTTTACACCCATTACAACCATTTGGTTATTGTAATAAAGGATTATGACGTTTCCGAGCCAAAGGGTTTGTGGTACCAACGAATATAGCAAATTTCAGGGTTTTTTGAGGTTATGTCAAAAACCTGACGTGCTGGGGTGAAATTGACCTTGGATTTGGATTCAGCGACCCCGAAAACATATGGTAAACATACTTAGAGTCCCAGGCTGGAAAAATTTTTTTATATGGTTTTAGTGAATGTTAAAGAGTTTTTTAAGGTTATGTCAAAAACCTGACGTGCTGGGGTAAAATTGACCTCGGAATCAGATTCAGCGACCCCAAACACATATGGTATACATTGTCAGACCCCCGGGCCAAATTTTTTTTTTTTTTTGTGTGGCTGTGTAATCACCGAGCCTGTTCGGCTATTAGGTAACAGTTATTGTAGATAATTTATTTGCTTATTTATCAATCAACAAGCGTGATCATTAAGTCATCGATCATTTGTTGTAAACCATTTATTTTGTTCTGCTTTAATGAACGCACTGATGGGTTACTAAGCAATAGAATATTTGTATTAATTCATAATAGGTTTTAGATTGGTTATGCCACATGTAATTTTATGTAAAAAGACATATAGAATTGAACGTATAGTATCAAAATAAAAGATTACAAATAAAATAACAAATTTTAAGTTTGTAATACATTTTTTTAATTTTAATTACAAATTTTAACAGCAGATTGAGTAGTAAAATGTTGTTTATAATAACAAAATGATAGAATTTACGCAGTCAAAATATTCTAAACGGTAAGGAGTCGCTTTAGCTGAAGTAAAATCATAAAATCATTAGATATCATATAAGCTTCTCAAATAAAATGGTAGCAATTGTATAAAATGTGTACATAGTACGCAAAAAATGTAATGAGCTTGAATGCAATAAAGTGACAAAATTATTATATAAATTTGAGTATATAAATAATCTTATATTGGTAAAATATAGATGTTATAAAGTTTATTCAAAAGTCTGATTACTTTAAAGTTTGTTATAGCTTTAAGGGTTGTTCTATAAGTATATAGAATTGATTGTTAAATTTTTTTTTAAAACAAGTGAGTTAACCCAAGGAATAATACGATATTTGCTCTATATTAATACACTCAGTTACAGATGCTAGGTTGAATTGGATTATGTGCTATCGAAAATCACAAACGATCACGTCTGTGTATGTGTCTGAAGTCCAAACCCAAGACATAGTTTTTTCAAAGATCAATTTTTTTTTATTTTAAGTGTTTATAAAAGAAATATTTTTAAAGTACGATTAACCAAAGAAAAAAAATTAGAATAATAATAAGTAAACAAAAATTTTAATGTATTTTAATCATTATTTTTAGTTAAAGAATAAAGCTATTTTACCCCTTTTATCAAAAAAAAGAAAAGTTGCTAATCTGATAAGTAATTTTATATATTTAAATGAAAATTAATGATCCAAATCATTCAATACATATAAAAATTTATGATGTTGGCAAGCATAGCGCGCAGGTAGGCAAAAATACATAAAGAATAAATATCACAAATAAATAAGACAGGTTACGTAATGTAACTACACTGGTATTAAAGTAATTAAAAATGATAAGATAAATAAAGGTAAACCATTGCAAATTGATAGACTAGATTACATAATAATTGAGCAGAAAATTGAAATTATAGGTGAAATAAAGATATACTAACAAAAGAAAGAGTTAAAAGAGAATTAAATACTAACGTTAAAAAGATTAATACAATGATAGTAGACAAAAGAATGGAACAGGCATGAGAAAAAAAAATTAGAAGAAAGCCAAATTAAAATAAGTTATAAAAAGCTATTAAACATTAAAACAAAAAAAAATAAATCGTAATAAAGAATGGGGCATAAAAGAGTAATTTTACAAATTTGTCAAGAGACAACAATGATAAATATTATATGGAACATAAGAAATGAAGTATTGGAATCAACAGCATAGTCTAGAATTATTTTTACAAAACTTTATATCTATCATTGAATAAAGAAACGTCTTCGGAAAAAAACAACAGAAAAGATACAGGAGGAGACAAAATTATGATAAACTGTTTCAAGAATCTACAAATAATTTGGACGATTGATTTGAAAAACATATTTCATAGCTTGTAGACTAACAGACGCACTGAAGAAGCATGGGCAATAGCAGAAATCTATCAAATTCACAAGACAGGAAAGAAAAGAAAGGATGTTAAAATTACAGAGCAGTGGCTTTTAAATGTACTATACAAGATTTAAGAAATCATTATCGCTAGAAAAGTTTAAAAATCGGTGGAGCAGTAACAAATAATAAAAAAAAGAGTGAGGCTGCCATCAGAACAAAAGAAAGAACAAGATACCACATTTTTGTACCAAATAATTTAATTGAAAGTAAAGTAGAGGAAGACATCAATATATTATATGCTATACTAGCTGCTAATAAATTTATTCAAAACTATGTTAGACGAATGTAAAGGATGCCCAATAAGCCTGATACTTTAAGATATACTTATGTAGAAAATAGACGATGAGTGGATCTAAAAAAATACATGAGGTGTAACATACACCAAACTTAAAAAATAGAATATGTAGAAGTATATCAAAACCAATATTAGAAATTAAACAAATATTTAAAAAAAACAGTAAAAATTTGAATATTAAGTAAGAGTTTCCCAATAATATCTCATAATAAACATATATCTATAATCGATTATAAAAATTTCGGAAATATCCCACAAAAAGTTCACAACTGTATCTGTAAAAATAATAATTGCACATGTATCAATATTAACCACAAATACCCAATAAAATCATAATCAGTAGTGTATAAGTAATAATTATTTTATAGATCAGTGAACTTATTTCATGTATTGACTATATTGCTTCATATTTTAAGCGAATTCTTACAGGGTTGCGTTTGGTTATCTATGTTGGTACTCATATGAGTTATACCACCGAACTTTTGAAATAAGTGTTACTGATCAATTTATACAATATTCTTGAATAAAATGAACATTATAAATATATGAATTTAAAGTATTATGTTACAAATATCTAACGCAACTTTTAAAGCAAAAGATACTATTTAATGTTAATACAACATTAAGTCCTACAAGCCAAAGGAATTGTAAAAAATTTTTTTCTGATGTCTATTTGCATTTTTTAGTATACTTAAGGAATTAAAAATCCCAACACGATGCTGAACGACGTTGAACTATATTACCGATTTTTCCGTACATACAGTTATATACTGCGCATACAATTTTTTCACACCACTAATTTTTACACAAGAAAGCTCACCTATATTTGTATTTAATATATTGCTAACATCCTGTTTTATTGTATACTTACAATAATATGAAATGCTTTGAAAAAAATTCTAAGATCAGCAAGTCACAAGCAGCAACTACAAGTATCTAATAGGTTAACAAACTTTCACTTATATTATTTTTCAAACTTTTGTATTAATCATTATTATTCTTTCTTCCTCTAAAGTATATCAATGTATCATTACGCAGAAAATCTCTTCAATATAGATAGTTTAGTAGTCATATCTGTAAGATATATATTAGAATTTCCAATAAGTTTGTAGAATTCTTAAAATTACTTGTTCACCGGTTTTTAAACACGGTATGCTTTTAGGAGTATGATTTCAATGTGCATGTCACTAGCAAGAAAATAAATTTAAATTAATCCTATCAATATGTATTTACATGTTTGGGGGTAAGTTTTAATTATTTAAGTGCTAAATATGAACTCATTGCTGAGTCACGAAAAAATAATATAAAATCGAATTGATCATCAACAATAAAATATATATGTTTATAAATACCTCTAACAAATACAATTCTTGCAGAAGAACTTTATGTGTATATATATCTTCCTATATTGTATGCTAATTTTGGTAGGTTTGGCAACACATCGACCGAAATCCGCTCTGGCCTCCATACAGCCCATTCACAAAGTAAGGAAAAATTAACTTTTTTTTCTGTGACTTGAGCTAAAAAATTCTTTAAATAAGTCCCTTTGCACCCCTCTACCACCTGACCACAGCCATTTGCACACTTTTTCAAACCCTTTAACCTCCTGCCACCTACCACGACACTCCTCTCACATCTCTTCCACCAAATAATATAAAATTCATTAAATTAATATGTTATTTTATTTACTAACATTTTTTAATCTGCCCAACAGCCCCCCCAATATTTTTAAATCATTCTAAGAACAGCTGATCTTTGAAGAGATGTATGAGCTCACCCAGAACGCTCCCTCCTCTTGACAGCCATCCACGTTCTTGAATCCTCCCAAAAGAAAGCCAAATCCTTCTGAGAAGAGCTAAAGCCTTAGTTAAACCCCCTTTTGTTCTTACAGCCACCATACATTTCCAAATAAGTCTAGAAAGGGCAAAATTTATTGAATAACGGTTAAAGCCTTTCCTATGTGACTCAAAACAGCACTCATACATTTTATAAATCTTCAGAGAAAAGCCAAAGTATTTTGAAGAGGCGAAAAAGTCGTTACAGCAATTAAAAAAAGCTTGAATTGCAAGAGATTAGACATGAATCTTCTTGTTGCGTTATAGGTTGTGTTTGAACTAGAAATTAGGAAATTTTTGCTATATTTGTCGATGTACTTAGGATGTCACTGTTTTGTTCGAAAAAAATTTTGTATTAATAAGTGGAAAAATTAATAAGGTATTTTAAATATCATTGAGTTTTCATTTTTCACTACATCCCTCTGTAGCTCTTTCAAAAAAAAAAGGAAATATTCCTTGTAATTATATGTCTATTTTAAAGAAAACATTTTCTATCGAAAGAAGGACTTGTATTTTATAGCAAATTTCCATAGAACCCTTCTAGTAGTGCTGTGGCGTACTAGATTGTTTTCCTTTTTATTTCAAAAGAAGTATTTTATTTCATGATCTAAGACGTATAAGTATACGACATGATAAAATCATGCACAGACAAGAAATAATTAAATAATTTATTGAATGTGTAAATTATGGTCTTCGCCAGATGCTCTACTTACTTCAACAATACAGAAGTTCCCTATCCATGTAAGTAAAACAAGAGTTGCTTTTTTGTTTCAGTGTACGTAGAAATATGAGTACGAATTGATGAAAATTAAAAAAATTGTTTTATAATGTAATACAAAATATTACAAAAAGATGATTCTTATGGCATAAGTAACTCTGTGCACATACTTAAGATAATAATAAGTTGGAATTAGATATTTTAAACTTTTAAAAAAATCAGTTTAGTAAGACAGTTGTGGAGCTGACATATATATATATATATATATATATATATGAATATATATATGCCATATATGTTAAATAAATGTTTATAGTTATTCAAAAGAAACGATATTGTAATGATCATATTAGCGGATAATGGTGGAGCATTTGTAGTATAATATAAAGATACTTATATTATAAAAGTTGGAGACAGTTTAAATGATATGAATATTCATTAAAAATCAGAAAGAACCCCTTAAATTATGCAGTGCGTGGATTGGATGAGTTGCATACCACACTTAATTCTGGTAACTTATTCAGTGACAATAAAATTGGGTTTATGAGTATGAAAAAGCGTCGAATTTGTTAAAGATATCTCTAATTTTAGAGTCCCAGATGGTCATATTATTGTTACCTTTGATGACGTTGCCTTTTTTAATAATGTTCACTCCTAACTAGTTAATCAAGCAATAAAAAGAAGATAGATGAATAAACATTGAACAATAATCCATCTCTTTTTATCTTTTTATCTATCATTATTTTATCCTTAATAATAGTTACTTTGTTTTTAATAAGCAATTTTATACACAAAACTTTTGCTCTGATATGGGTTCCCCATCTAGCCCAATTTTAGCTGATATTGTGATGCAGGATTGAATCTATACTTTACCGGCAGTTACTTCTATACGTATTAAGTGTTTTTTTTAGTATATGTTGAAGATGCAATAAGCGTTTGTACCCTCTGATAAAGCTGATATATTAAATATTTTTAATTCTTTTGATGAACATATTAAATTTACAATAGAAAAACCAACTACAAATTCACTTAACTTTTCAAATACTAGGTCATATTAAAATAGTGCAGATAATATTACTACTGATTTGTATCAATAAGATACCCATGCAAATATTTATTTAAACTTTTTATCACTTCACCTGTATCACAAAAAGATCGGTGTGATTTTCTCGCTAGTTGACCAAGTAATCAACCTTGCTAATTTTTCTTTCCCTAAAGAAAAATAAAAAAAAAATATTAGTTATTTTACAGGCTAATAATTATATAAGTAATTTTGTGGATAAGTATAGAAAATCAGGGCTTTATAAGATCAAGTACCAATCAGTGAATGTTGATAGAGTGAAAAGTTTTTTATCAACATCTAAAAATCACATAGTATTGCCATAGATTAGGGGTTGTGATTCAGTCTTTGAAAAAATGTAAAAAAAAAAAAATCAACAAAGTAAGGCATGAAGTAGTTTTTAAATCTATTAATAAACTTAAAGTTATTAATAATTTAGGTGAAGATAATGTTGACGACCTTAAATAAATGTTTAATGTATGTTCTTTTAAGTGTGATAATTGTAGTAAATGCTATGTAGGCCAAATTTAGAGATAACTTTCTATTTTAATCAAAGAACACTTGAAGTATTGCAAAAATAAAAAGAGTCTTGAGCAGTTTATATGTATATCAAAGATGGTGATCATGCATTCGATTTTGACTCGGTGCGGGTAATGGCTCAAGAATCCTCCCATTATAGAAGATTAGTTAAATGGTTCATACAACGAAATAACTATGTATAGATACAAATAATTTAAGCACAGTTTTTGAATTTTTAAAAAAAAAATTTTGAATTCAAAAAATAGTTCTAAAGTTTAAAAATTTATTTATTATATTTTTAAACTTTTTAATTACGATGCACTTTCCATCAAATAGTTAAGGTATTAAGATTAAAACATGTATAATTGTCAGAAAACTTTTCTCAAACAGTAGTTACTTGACAATTTATGATTTATTCATAAAGGCCGAGGGAGTTGGCGCACAAAACGTGGAGAGGGGCAAAGTGTATATGTTCTATATCGTAAAAAATGATATGTTACATAGTTAAATAGACTTAAAAAAGAGATAGAAGCAACAGAAATCGAACATAAATCAAGCTAAGTCGCAGATACACATTAATTATACGAATAGTTCATTAATATTGTTTAACTGTTGTGGACAAATTTCGAAAGAAATGTTGGAAAAATAAATATACGAAAATACAGAATCATTTTGTCTATAACTGACCGTATAAAACTGCTGGCCAAGACGAATAGTAGCTTGAAATGTAAATAAAAATTTTACAGCTAGAGTTTGAATATTTCAGAATTGTATTTTATATTTGCCGATAGTATGTTGAAAAAAAAATTTCTCATCATCTCTTAAGATCTTTGTCATACATGATTGAGGATGAAATCTAATTTTTTTTTCATTTTTATATCTTTTTAAAAAAACAACAGGATTGCCACAATTGTATTTGAATATAAGATGAGATATAATATTGTAATTATTGATTGCAAGTATCTCTAATTAGATTTTTTCTTTCACAATACAACTTATATTGTTATAATTTTCTTTATGTAAAGGCTGTGCAGAATAATTCCACATATATACAAAATGGCCATTACTGCAAAAATTTCCCAACTTTACTTAATTGAATTCAGAAAACAATTTCGTGACGACGATTTGGCTACATACATCTGTAAGCCGTTATCAAGACACCGTAAGATAAGCAACTACTTACAAGTATATAATACATAAAAATTCAGCATTATTGTGAAATTATTTATATGTTATAAACTAACATTGCCAATTACATACAAATAAATGTGATTTGTCTAAACAAAATAGAAAATCATTGTAATACATAAACTTTGTAGAGATATCTTAACTCTGACAACAAACAACAATGTGTATAATTATTTACAACGATTAGTACTGCAAGTGTATGCAACACGACAATGCTAAACAATGAAGAAAAAAATACTGACACTACCGAAACTTTGTGCTTAAGTTGAAAATCGAGTATTTATCGATATTTTAATAATAGAAGGGTAAGGAGTAAACACAGCATACAATACCAAACACAGTCAATATATGGTACATAGTGTACCCAAACAGAAATCTATTGAGGATACCTCCTCAGATCAGGAGGGCTTCAGTAGGATACCAACAGAGGGCTTACGAAGGCAACGTAGCGTTAAGTACGCGAGGTCCTCTTTAGGTATCCTCAATAGTCCAGCTTAACCTTACGTAAAATTAATATATATACATATATATGTCATCAGAGACTAGTATTAAAACATATTGTATTTTTAAGGGCTTTTGAGCGATAGGATTGTCACAAAAACTTTTAGTATTTTAACAATGGCTGATAAAGTCCATACACATGTATTTATACGAAATAAAAGAGCCGAAAAGCACTGTTCATTGAAACGAACTAGAGTGGATGAGGAGATAATTACTTCTAACTCTAAAACAAATTATGAGACTCATAACGATAAAAATCAAGACTGTGTGTATGAAGTTAGTATTCCATATAATACTACAGAAATTAATAATTCCAGTAATGAAGAGGTGGAATATATTATTCAGAGTGATGATTAGGCTTCTATGAATGAAAAATTTTATGGTTTTTGTATATCCAAAGAATCTAAAAAATTGAGTATAACTGAAGAATTGAGGCAATGCTGAATAATTGAATCTACTTCTTCATTACTGGTATTATCGACTTCTGTAGTATCATCTGAAATAAAAACTTTATACACACAGTCTTGATTGTTATCTTAATGAGCGTCCTGATTCGTTTTGGAGTTAGAAGTAACTATCTCCTCATCTACTATAGTTCGTTTCAATAAACGGTGCTGCTTTGCTCTTTGATTTTGTAAAAATACTTAACAGCCATTATTTGAATACTGAATGTTTCTTTAACAATTCTATCGCTAAAAAGAACTTAAAAAAACAATGTTTTAATGCTAGGCTCTAATGACGTATATATCTATATATATGCATTTTACATAAGTTTATGCTAGGCTATTGAGGATACCTAAAGAGGGCTTCCCGTACTTAACGTTACATTGCCTCCGTAGGCCCTCTGTAGGCTGGTTAGGTATCTTCAAGAGGGCCTCCCGACCACCTCAACAAGATCTCTGTTCGGGTAAGTATATTACAGGTGGCAGGGTACACGGTACATTGGCAAAAGATTAATATTACAGGTGCCAGGGTCGTAAACATACTAATGTAATAAAAGTTGTACAAATGATACAAGTGTAGTTCACAGAAAAAATAATAAATGAAAGGGTTAGAAACTATCGAAAACTATTGATACAATTATTGTACTTAATTCCTGGCTTATAAGTATCAGTCATTCTATTTCAACTAATATTTTTGATTTTTGGGTACAATTAATTGCCGAAAATAGTCTATTATAATAATTTGACTCTGTATCCAACATTACCAGCTTCTAAAAATTAATTCCATTCTTTATTCCAACAGTGTGCGAGACAAGAGCCGAGTAAGAGTCCTTTAGCTGTACTCTTCTTTTGTGCTCATATCAACGACAACTTAGAGATCTACAGTTCTGTCCAACATATTGACGGTTACAGATCTTTTATTAAAACATATCAACATTGTCTGTTTTACTTTTTTTTTCATTTTATGTTTTCCTAACTTAACAAATATTATTATTGAGAAATCTTCACCCAGCCATTTTGAATTCGATATTACATTAAATCTGATAATGTACGCGAAATATTCTATTTATACACTCCGTTTATACTCTTTAATATAAAATCTAGCACATTTTGTGTGTTTCAGCTCTACAACAGAACTTTAGGTTATTTATAATAACGGACCTGGGACTTCACTCTTTGTCAACTGGTTTTATCTCCAGGGTTCGTATATATACTGTTTGATATCTTTTGAAAAAATGAAACAAACGAGGAGAGATCGTAGGTGTTCGTGCTTTTTTGCACATTTACTCACCTTTACTTAACCTGAGGGGTATAGCGATAGTTTTACCTATCGAATGTCTATGTCACATTACAAAGAAGAACTGCGATAGAAGCAAGTGATCGTATCTTATCGCAATTAACCTTAGAAGATTAACATTAGAATTATTAATAGCTACACGTTTTTGCCGCTCATCGCACTTTGCAAGAGGTCAGTAGTGCTAAGTTTACCTCTGAAAGGACTATCAGACTTTACCTTATAAAATTCGCGACAAAATTCGCAATAACTACACGTTTGCCTGAAAAAAATAGCGATAGGTTTACTCCTCAAAGAACAAGCGTATTTATAGGTATACGTAGCCATTGACTTGTATACGTATATATATGGCTTTGAGATCGGTCGGATCACTTCGACGAAGTCCCTTACACAAATGTAATGCTTGTTCTTTAAGGAGTAAACCTATCGCTATTTTTCTTAGGCAAACGTGTAAATATTGCGAATTTCGTCGCAAATTCCATGAGGTAAAGTGCAGTAGTCCTTTCAGAGATACTTAGCACTAATGCCCTCATGCAAAGTGCGATAAGCGGCAAAAACGCGTAGTTATTGCGAATTCTATTGTTAATATTCTGAGGTAAATTGTGATTAGATACGATCACTTGCATTTCCCGCAGTTCTTCTTCGTAATTTGAGAAAGATAATTGATAGGTTAAACTATCGCTTTACCCCTCAGATAAAGTAAAGCTGAGTTAAAGTGCAAAAAAGCATAAACACCCCTTTTTTTTTTCCTCGTTCATTTAATTTTTTGAAAAGATATCTAACAGTGTATATACGAACCCTGTAGGTAAAAAAACAGATGACAAGGAGTGGAGTCCGCGGTCTGTTATTATATATAACCTTAAGTTCTGTTGTAGAGATGAAACACATAAAAAGTGCTAGATTTTATGTTGTAAAGCATAAACGAAATGCATGAATAGAATACTTTACGTTTGCGAAAGGTACGCGAAGATACGCAATCAGCAATGGAGCCGTTTCAGCGTGTGGTATGAGTAATATTGCGCTTTTTGCTTGGTAGACGTGTATATCCTAGAGGATGAGTGATATCAAGCTTTTGGCTGGTTATCGCTATTTACCTAACGAGACGATGGGCGATTTAGCGGCTGTTTATCGCCGTTTACCTAATAAGGAGAAGTGAGATATCTAGCTTTTGGCTAAAAATCACGTCTTACTTAACAAGGGAAAGTTCTGTATCGAGCTGTTGGCCGTTTATCGCAGTTTACCTAACCAGGAGAATTGCGATATTACGTTTTTATGTACACTTAAGGGGATGAACGATATCGCCCTTTTTTCTTGGTATGAGTATATTTCCTAGGGGATGAGTTATATCAAGCATTTGGCTGGATATCTCTGTTCATCTAATTAGGAGATACGTGATATAGTGCCTCTGGCTGTTTGTTGCCTTTTACCTTACGAGAAGAAGTGCGATATAGAGCTTTTCGCTGATTATCGCCTTTTACCTAACAATGGGAAGTTCAATATCGAACTTTTGGCTATTTTTAGCGGTCACCCTAATAAGGAGAAGTGCAATGGTATGTTTTCCTCTTTGTAACCTAAGGGCATTAGTGATATCGCGCTATCCCCTTCGTTTCGCTGTATACTAAAGAGAATGAGTGATATCGAGCTTACATCGACGATAACCTAACGAGCCAAAGAGCGTTATTCATCTTTTGACTGTTTGTCGTCATTTACCTAACGAGCCAAAGTCTGGTATCGAGCACTTGGCTATTTATTGTCGTCCACCTATTGAGGAGAATTGCGATATCACGTTTTCTTCTGTGTATACATAAAAGGAAGAGTGTAATCGAGCTTACGGTTGAGTGTCGCCGTTTTTTGTAGCATTCTATCTTAGGCAAATGTTCAAGATACATTTGGCCACATATCCCACTCGGCCTAAGGGGATTTGCGATTTATTTCTCTTAGGAGCCACGGAAGTCGTTGAGAATAAATTTTCCAAGTAACGATGTGAATAATGAGTGGCTTCCATGGAATCAAAGATAATTGGTCATTAATTTTCTGTTCTCTTCATTTTCCAATGATCAGATTTATATATTTACGCTGTCCAGCATCTTGTAATGCAAAAAATCTTATGATTAGGCGTGTAATTAATTGAGAAAAACTTGATTTATACTTATCCGAAAATATCTTGCAGCGGGGTATCGTATAATTCAGTAATAAATACCGTAAAAAGACTTGATTTTAGAACGGTAGGCACAGGAAATGGACATTGGGGACTTTTTTTTGTACCTGCAATCGAAAAGGCTGCTCAATCATATTGTCGAAAAAACACATTATAAAATCAACAACATGAATGAAATAAGATAATTAATAAATCATTTTTATTTTATTTGTTTGATTAATCATTTTAATCATTTCATCATTTCATCTCCATAAGTTAGTATGGGCGCAGTAACTACTATGCATTAGCTTTTGGCAACACTCGACACACAATTGACGTAACTCTTCTTTTTCTCCTGACTATATACATGTTACGTGTAAAGTCTGAAATTATGTACTTCGAGAGATGCACAGAGATTTTTGTGCAAAGTGCGGAATTAATGGGCTGGTTTGTTCCAAGTCGAAATTACCGGACTTTGCACAAATGAAAATTGTGCAAACTGCGGTACGAATGACGTGGTTCTTCAAAGTGTGTAGGGTAATTCAAAATAAATACGGTACAAATGACGTGGTTGTTTAAAGTGTGTAGGTTAATTTAAAATGAACACAAATACGAGAATATTGTCATCATTGATATACAAACGTATTGGAACGAAAAAATTTAAAAGCTATACTACTTTATTTTTAATAGAATCAGCATGTATTCGACTGTCAACTCAAAACGTAGTGCTTCTCGTTTAGTAAGTCTAAGCTAGTTATTCGTCGGAAACATTCAAATTGAAAATGAACTCAGACGTTTTTAGTGTGAGTAAAAGAGCTTTTGAACTGAAATTAAGTAAAGTTGATATAAAAAGTTGATACAAAAACTGCTGCTGAAGAAGCATATCAGTTAATTGATGTATTGACTTCATTTGGTGAGCCAAGCATACTACAAAATGACAATGACAGAGAATTTGTCAGCAATATTATGACAGAATTGAGCAGTATGTGGTCAGAATTTAAAATTGTGCATGGCTTAATCATCATCATATTCATCATCATCATCATCATCATCATCATCATCATCATCATCATCATCATCATTATCATCATCATTATCATCAACTTAGTCATAATAATCATTATTATCGTCACCATCATAATCATCATCATCATCATGATCATTATCATCATCATTATCATCATCATCATCGTAATCATTAATATCATCATCATCTTCATCATCATCATTATTATTATCATCATGGCCATAATCATCATCGCCATCATCATCATCATCTTTATTAAAACTATCATGACGATCATTATCATCAACTTCATGATCATTATGTGGTAGTATAGCTCTTAAAAGTTTTAGTTCCAATACATTTGTACTAATAACAATATACTCGTATTTGTGTTTATTTTAAATTAACCTACACACTTTGAACAACCACGTCATTCGTACCGTATTTATTTTGAATTAACCTACACCCTCTGAACAACCACGTCATTCGTACCGCAGTCTGTACAATATTCCTTCGTTTAAAGTCCGGTAATTTTGACTTGGCACAAACCGGCCCATACATTTCGCACTTTGCACAAAAATCTCTGTGCATTTCCCGAAGTACACAATTTCGGACTTTATACGTAGCATATACATCAAACGCACCATATACTCCTATCAACTAACCCTAACGAAAATCGGTGACATTAATCGCTATTTTCTATAAACCAAGGGTTTTTTTGGATTTTCGCCCATTAGGACTTTTGCTCAGGGCGTTTCAAATTACATCTCTATCCAAGAACCAGCCGATTTAATCGTGACTCAAAATTCCTTCTGATTGATGCGGGGTCTTTTATTTGATTTCATATATTTTATCGGATTATTGAAAAAAAATTAGATATATGTCAACGTTTAGAAGGAAAAAAAAATAATTTGAAATTTCTTGAAAAGGAGTTAAATTGCATAAAATTAGACTTTTAAAAAAAGTTCAAAAATGTAAGGAAAATTTGAATGGTATAAATTATTTATTTCTCTAATTCCCCACTAAAAAAGTAGTAAAATTCAGACTATTTTTTTGCCATGCTTAATTTTAATGCCAAATATACTTAAATTATTATTGCCGTTCATGAATAATATTGCTTTGTTTTATTATAATTCTTCATCAATAATTGTAGTATAGTTAAGCTTGGCAAAGAATAATTCTGGATCTCACTACTTTTTTAGTGGAGAATATCGGAAATATATTATTAATAACATTCAGACTTAAAGTACATTTATTAACCTTTTTTATAGGCTCATTTTTATGATACTATATATAATGACAGAAGAATTATTATTTATTAAAATAATCACTTGAATGTTTATTATAAGGTTCCAAACAAGCAAAGATAGAATTTTTTTTTTAAAACATGATTTAAATTTGTGAATATGGTCTTTTTATGTGCATAGAGTCTTGAATCAACCGGGACTAATTAGTTTTCACGCTTTACACAAAAAATGTAGCAATTTTATGTCTAATGTTCCGTATTTACAACCAAACTAACAAAATTTTTCCATTAGTTTCCAGAGGAACAGTTATAAGGAAAAATTTGGTAGTAACTATATAACCGTATCTTGTTAATATTAAAGGAATATTTAATAAGTTAAAGAACAATTATTTGAAATAATGTTTGTCCAAACAGTAAATTTTTTTTTTTATTTAATGAATTCGTAATAATTTAATATTTAAGGGCAACTTAATACTATAAAATCGTGACAATTAAAATGATCTCACAAAATTGTTAGTAAGATAATGTTTTGGCATATTTTCTGAAGGTATCTTTTGCATCTGATTCTCGACATATTTGCAGAGGTTAAAGCGGATTAGAGACACGTTTGTAAAAAAAAATCTACAAATGCCACATAGAATATACATTCTCTTATAGAATCAATCGTATTCTCCCTACAGCATTACATTTCTTAACAAAAACATTCCTATTCACCGTACATCATGAACACCTGAAACGTTGTATGGACATTCCTAAAATCCTGTAAAACTTCTTGCATACTCATGCAGATTATCCTTTATCTTAGAGCTCTTCCAAATTGTCTTTTTTCTTAAATCAAATCCGAATTTTCCCATTTCATTGATCTCGAACAAAGTGTTTCCTTTTAAGATAATTTTTAATAATTTCCTTTCTTAGTATTTTTTTTAATTGACAGTTTTCTTAGCTCTTTTCCGATTTTTCACCATCTCTCTCTTAAACTGCGAAATAAGCATCAAATGCATATTAACACCAATTTTGTTTGCCGAAATTTTGGATTTTTAATGTCATCTTATAACTCTTTGTACGATCTTATGCCTGCTTGTCATATTCGTTTATTGCATAGATATTTCAGGTTAGTTTATTGTTTTAATAAAAATTGTGACTCGCCAATGTGTAGGGTCTGCCAAATTGAATTTTTAGAAACGTGACCATCATCATCGTATTAATCTTATCGTATCAACTAACTTATCACTTAAAATAAGGGGAATATAAAGAAGAAAACAGTACACCATTTCGTGATGGCAGCCATATTTTAATTCTAAATGATGTTACATATCTTATTGTATTTTACTTGGCATGTCACTTTATTTGATATCCATATCAAGGGAGTTGTAGAGAAAAATGAGATCTGCCATTTGGTGACGGCTGCCATGTTAGATTTACATCAAAATTGAAGATACTGTACAAGACGTTCTTTTAAGAATCAAAACAACTTTTTGACTTTTATATCCTTGATTTGACTGAAATTCGTATTCATATTCTATATGAAAAAGATGGAATACATATTTTTTTTAAATTTCAATCGATTCTATGGGGATCATAAGTGATCAAATATTTAAGAATTCCGTTTCTTTTTGGCTTAGAGACTCATTTTCGAAAATTTGTAGCTCTGGTTTCATTTGAGCTAGAAGATGACTTTTTCCTCTTTGTAGAGTTTATAGAATAACTTTAATTCAATGCCTCATAATCTTAAAGTATTACGAACACATTTATATCATATAAACATAATGAATTTATTATTTCCAGGTCGACTTCTAAATATCACCCCTATTTCAGAGCAAATTTTTAGCTTAATTATTGTGATCTACGTCGAATTTTACATAAGAAACGTTATTATCAATAATTGTGAAATTATTGTTGCTATTGGGAAAAAACTTATTTATCGAGCACTGCACGACATATTAGCACACAACGTATATTGTTCGCCGTATGTTTATGCCTATTATTGTTTTTTATTGTAATACATATGATTCTATGAAGATTTTATGTTTCTTGTAACAAACTATCTTTTTTTAAATATTTTTTTTTCCTACAAAAAAAAAGAATTTATCTTCGGTTTAGCGATAAGTTTGTAATTTACATTGAAGAGAAACATAATTTTATGAATATTTATTTTAAGTTTAAGCCTAGTTGTAACATTGTCATAATGTTTGATTTATAATCTAAGTACGATGATCATGAGGTGATTCAGAATGAAATTTCTATTGAACTTTTTGCTATTTTACGGTGTGTCTGCTCGTGAATGTGACTGTTTATGTTCGGACGAGAGGCTTATCGACTAATAAAATTATAGAACAATGCCTGAAAAAGCGTCACAAAAAATTCAAGTGAAGAATATTCGAACTGACGTGACGCTTCTTTTAATATTTTAAACGCACAAGCAGGAAAATACACGCTCTACTGAATATTTAGTTTTGCTTTTCGACAAATAATAAGTATGGAGATGAAGGAAAACTCTTATTACCACGTTTTCAGAAAGTTCTAACAATAAACAGTGCTTAATGGTGGCATTGTATAACATCGATCCATCTTCAAGACTTGAAAGCAAAACAATTTTTATGTTATAAAAAATACTGTTTAAGTTTTTAAATAATATACATTTAGAGTTGATATAAAAATTTTATAGTATATATTAGAGCAAGGTACTTATGTACTAATTACAATATTTTAAAATCATGATAAATTCATTTTTATTTGCGTGAAATATGTTTTTTAATTATTGTAATATATTTTTTTTATTTGTATGAAGTCGTAATTGCAAGCAAGTATTGTTCACCAGTAAGAGGAAAAATCAATTTGTATTGCATTAGAACGTTTATAATTATAGATCGTTGTAATATTAGCTGAAAGAAACAGAAGAAATTACATGTGCTTAAAGTTTTCTCCTATCAATCTAATAATACATAGTAAAACATTTATCCCAAACAACTTTAGTACCTGTATTCTTTAAGTTAAGGGGGATTAATCCACGGTATGTGGTAGTTCTTACTTTCGTTACATGCATATCTCGATTTCGACATTTAACATAAAATTAGATTGTACTACGTGGTATCAGTTATAGTGTACGGTTTTTTTAAGAAACTATATTCACGAATATTTATTTTACATCCACAATAATTACACGCGTGCTTAGCTTTTTCCGCTGTATTGGACTATGAATGTATGCCATCATTAGTAGGTACACAATAATCATTAGTAAACTATTGAATTTTTTCAAAAAACTATACGCTACAATAACAACATGCAAATACAATCTTGTATTGTGTTGGAACTCAAAATCGGTAAATGCAGGTGCAAAATTTATTGCTACTACATGCTGTGGATTTATCAACTTTAACATACATATCAGAGGAACTAAAATTGTTTGCTGCAAGTTTGCGAACAATTATTATTATTTTGATAGGAGAAAGTGTAAGATCGTGTAATATCTTGTGTTTATACCAGCTAACATTACGATGCTCAAGAATTATACACAGAACAAGAACGATAAATATTATCTTTTTACTAAATGGTAAAAAATACTTTTATTTTAATAATTTTGTAAGCTATCTTATTTATTAAAATTATTGCTAGTATTATAATAATCATAGTGACGCGTATTGTGCATTCATAAAATTTTTTTTGAGAAAGAAAGGAAAAACGTTGTTGTTTCATACAAAAGAGTCTTCTTATAAAGAATTTAAGAGAACAACATATGCCGTATACAGAGAACAATTTTTATTGTCCTGTTGGTTTCAGCACATCTGCCCAGCTTCTGAATAAAGTCTGTGTTGACAACATTCACCAAAACTATAAACTTCTTCTTAATGCTTTGTATTTTAGTTAATTAAAAAGTATTTCGGAAGAGACTGTACGCAATTCTAAGGACTGTCTGAAGAAACTCATCAGCGATAACCCAACAGTCGATTTTTATTTATAAGTATGTTGTAAATGTCCAGTTGTTGAAATTTTTTTACAATTTTATAATAAAATTATAAAATACAACTACATCGATTAAGTAAAATTAAGTGCATGGACAGAAAATATTTGATCTACTTTGGTAACGAAAACTCTTTTCACTACTAATTTTCTTAGATGGATCAGGAAATAAGCTGCTCTTTTAAAACCTTGCAGGTTTTTGCAAAAGAGTTATCAAAGTTTTTTATACAAAAATGTTTCTAGGTAAGGGTTAAGTATATCTTTGATTTGATTTTTTGAAAAATTATATGTACTTCTTTCAAGAAGCCTCACAAACCTTATATTATAATACCTCCTAATGCACTGTCCTCCCTATGGTATATTAATACAAACAAAATTTCAAACTTCAAATTCGAAGCCTATCTTTTACATCTGATAGCACACGTCATGACACAGCAGCTGAATATACAGAACACAATTTGCTAATTTTGCATTACAGAAAAAGAATAATAGAAAAAGTCTTATTTGTAACTCTGCCAAGCAGCGATTTGGAAAAAAAATTATGAATGATAAATATCGTCAAACTTTACATTTATTTTGGTATCCAAGCTTAACAGCACTGCCATACTTCTGTTCACAGGATAGGAGTATCAGAAGGTACTAAGGCATTTCTAAAGAGAAAAACTGCATGATGTAGTCTTTCATTTCAACCATCTGAAACCGTTATATCTCCTGCAAAACTTCTTGATTGGAGTCAGAAACATTTTAAAAGTAGTATCAACTCTTTGTACTCATTAACGGCGAAGTAAAACATGAGAAAGATACGAGATTGCTTGGTAAAAGGTTTAACAAAGCTCAAGTCATCTCAGAAACACTAGAAGGTCATTGCCTTAGTGCACCCCGACAAAAGTAGTTACTTATCAAAAGATAATTTATTGCCCTTAAGCGTAGGAAACTTGATTGTGTTTGAAATAAGTTGGACCTTTATTAAACTCTTTTTTTTGACAGTTTACACGATTTTTCCGTTTAATAACGTCCATGAAATTAGGTCTCGAATGTTATTATCGATCTTCAAAATGACTACAATAAAAACATTTTGAATTGAAGAAAAAAGAAAAAAAAGACACTATGTAAATAACCACTAAATCATAACTATTACTCAATAGTTATTCTAAGTAATAGATCTATATTTATCACAAAAACAATTATAACGTATTATTAAGTAAGATATATTTTTTCTTATGCCACTTGTAGCTAAATAGAAATAGGTTAGTTGAGGCTTTGATATCTGGCTTTACGTGGGCGATCTAGGATACTGCAATGATCTGGACAGCAAGAACAATCAAATAGATTATTTATCTTTAATAACTGTGTACTGATTAAACTTTTTATTAAGGATATAAAGGTGCAGGAAGGAGAACAGTGTTAATGGTTGGAGAGATAGTAACATTATTATTCACATGTAACAAAAAAATAGTGAAAATTACTTTTTGCCATTGTTAAACCACTATAAATAACTAGTCTATGACATAAAATAGTTCCACGAAAAAGTTTTTTAGGCTAGCTAGGATTGATTAAAATGTCAAGTCAAACTTTACCTTTAATACAAATTCCACGGAATATATCTCATACATTTTTCGAAACTTGCCTTAAGCGACTGTGAACAACGTTTGAGTCCTAAAATAAAGAGTATTGAAACGATAGGAAAAAACAATTCTATGTGTCATGCATAAATTTTATGTAACTAAATGCCATGCATAAATTTTACTAAATTAACGGAAAATAAATATAATTTGTTTTATATGCCAATATAACATCATCTTCGATGACTTAAAAATACGTACCGTAGTTTCTTCAAAGGGTTTTAGAGGTTCGAGACGAAATACTGTAGGTTAAAGAGATGATTCTATTAAATTTTTAACTAAAGAAAAATTTTTTCAGGTAGTATTCTGTAGTCTCTAATCACGTTGCCTTGAATTACTCTAAGCTCCGCGAAATTGCTTTATTAAAGCATTTCTAGAACTAAGGGAGAGACGATTGTATTTAAAGTAAAAACAAGCTCATAATTATATCCAGTTAAAGTACATGAGTCACAATTACTTCATAAAACACGTTTTACATACCATAAAAACATTTTTATCACGTAAAACTACTCTGTAGGGTTGGTGGATAGCACTTATAGCTTATGTTGGCCCTGCGTTAGTGGATATTTTTATTTAGCTGCCCAGCACCAACACTAGAGATGATGGGCTGAATTTTTGTCTTTATCTTGAAAAACTCTAAAAATCTAGACTAATTCTGGCCTGCATTAGTTCTAAAGTCTCAACAGAATGCGATATGTACATGAATCTTTTAATTTCATATGATGGACTTAGTTAGTCTGGCAACGCCCCCTCCTAATACGCCCCTCGTCGCTCTGCAGCTCATCCTATGCCCTTCCGAAAAAAGAAAAAAAATTTACTTGATTTGTCTGTCCCAACTAAAAAAGGTTTAATCCCCTGCCCTCCCTCAACGCCCTTTTCTGTTACTACTAAAAGACCCCTACACACTTTTCAACCCCTCTGCCCCGAACACACTTCTTCACAGTTTGTCCACAAAATGAGGTTAAATTCGTTCGGTGTCTTTAAAATTTTTCTCAATTATACATTTTTAATACTCCTATCTTGCTACAGCCCCACTACATTATTAAATATTTCCTAGAACAGTCGAAATGTATCAAATGTTTAATTTACCCTAGAGTGTACCACATTTCCACATTAATTTGAGAACAATCAAAGTATATTAATTTTTAATCTCCCCTACAGATCCCCATAGCCCCCTAACATTTCTAAATAATTGAATAATAGTTTAAAACCTTTCGGAAGTAGCCCAAACGCAATTAAAACACATACTAGCCCCCCCCCCCCCCCCCACGGACCACCACAGCCCCTAAAACCTCTGAACATTGTACAATATATCAGAGTTAATCATAAGTATCAAGGAAGAAATATAAACTTCATGACATCCCCTACATATTTTATTAATTCTATAAAAAGATAGATAATCCAAGACTGACTGGACAAGACTTGTAGGTAGATCCCTTTCTTAGTGGATAGTAATTTGTCGAGGTCTTTCTTAGTCTATGGCGCACTAGAATGATTTTCTAAATTTTTAACAAGTTTATCAATGACATTCTTGATAACTAATTATTTGCCATAATAATATTATACCATATCGGTAGCAGTGGATAATATTATTAAATATTTTGTTAAAAGCGCTCCCTACGGATTGGCTCTGAACGTGGTAACGGGTGTGCAAAGATGGATGAGAGAGGTGTGATGGGGACCCGGGGTGTTCCTCAGATGCTAGGAGCCTGTATTGTAAACCTGTTAAATCCAGGGGTACCCTACTTACCTTTGTTGGCGTGGTATCGGAGTTCTCCCTCTTGCTCACCTCTTCGTAGTTGGAGCTGTTGAGTGCCTGATCGGAGATGCACACTGAACGCTTGGTGGGCAGTCTAAAAGAAACCCCTCGGGTACTGCACAGCAGTGTCTTTGTACTTATCGGAGGGAGAAAAGGGATATATCTTAAGTACGAAAATAAGTACAAAAAGGGGTTGGAGGTCGTGTAAGCTGCTCTCGTCAGCGTGCTGACTTGTACAAGGATGGGATACAGAGTTAAGGCTCAAAGAGGGTGAACACAGCTAATATGTCATTTCAATGCACAGTGGAATTGATGGACTGTATGCTGCTCTAGCCACTGCCGTATTACTTGCTAACTACCAAGCGAGCAAGTACTTTGGAGCGACCGAGCCAGCTAATATAAGCACTAGAGATCGCTTATCCGCTAATGGTAGCGTCGATCCCAAGAGCTTGGGAGACTTGGGACTACGCTAAAGTGTTGGGACTTGCGGCAACTTGTCCGAGGTCGCTTCAGATAGTCCAGCTGACTCATCCCTACGGGGTTTCTTGAATCGGCCAGCTATGTAGTATCTGATCTTATCATCTGATTGGGTCCAGCTAGCTGCTCCGGAGCTTTTGAAAGTGGGTAGACCAGGGTGCCTTGTTGATGGTCAAGACCTGGTTTACGAACAGGATGATGACGCTGCTGATACTGGGTCTGGCAATGTGCGACCACAGTATGCGCCCTCGAAGGTAGTTGCTGGATGATCTGCTGAGTTTTTTATTCTTCTGGTCTTGCAGCATCATGTCCCAACAACAGTTCAGCTTGATATATTCCAGTAGCAACGTTCTGGCTTATCAGTGGCGTAGCTGGTTTAGTACTCTGGGTAATTGAAGATTCCACTGATGGTGTGGCTGCCCATGCAAGTGCAACCTCAACCACTTTTTGATCTCCTGGTTGTGCCGTTCCGTCGGGTTAGCCCGAGGATAGTATATTAGAGTGGTGCACTTTCCAACGAGTGCAGGCATCTTGCCAGTGCTGGCTAATGAACTCGTGACCATTATCGCTGAGAATAGCACGAAGATAACCCCATCGTGTGAAAACCTCGTCTTCAATGATCTTGGTCAAAGGGAATGCTTCTGATGAGCCCATTGGAAAAGCTTCGACCCATCGGCTGAATAAATCTGTAAGAACAAGTACAAAGCGCTTTCCCTTGATCTAGCTGGGTATAGGCTCATCAGATCGACGGTAATGATCTCCCACGGTTGTCTGGAATAATGTGGTCTCATGGTTTTCTGCGGAATGATGGCTGTTTTGTAAAAGGCACATAACCTACAGTTCCTGACGTAGCACGTGATCTACAAATTTATTCCCGGTCAGTTGTGATGTTTCTTGACGACGCGTTGTGTTTCATCTGTTCTCGGATGACCTACGTAATGAGAATCGAGAAATTCGTAAAGCACTTGGGGAACTGGAATCTGAGGCACGTAGACCTTTCAAAGAGGCTCGTTTGTTACGCACTGCCAAATTAGTCTGTCAATGATACCATTGCAGGCCAGAAACTATGTGTGCTGTGAAGGAAGATTTGGGGACTCAGCTACTTGGTGAACTTTCTCATGGAGCTGGAGGCATACTGGATCTTGCAGTCAGGCAACTTAAATGTCGTCGAGTAGTGGCAAAACATCTGTGTCACAGCCAGCCAGTTAAGGTTGTGCCAGCTGTCTGACTGCTGGTGGCAGGGTTGTTTTGACATCATTTAGGTCAACGGGTACTTTCTCTACCGGGTTCCGTGAAATAAAGTCTGCTAACTGATTCTCGCTGCCTGGACAATGCTCTATAGTAGAATTGTACTCCGGAAGTAGGACGGCCCATCATTTTAATTTGTTGTAAGACTCCTTGGCTGTAACCAGGTCTGTCCTTTGCTATCAGTACATAAAGTAAATGGTTGACCCTCCATAAAGGGTCGATATTTTTTGATAGCCCAGACCATTGCCAAACACTCCTGCTTGTTGCTATGGTAGTCAGCTTTGGTGTCATTTAATTGGGTGCTAGCATAACTGAGAATGCTACGCTCTCCGTCAGGTCTTACCTGGTAAAAAACGGCTTCTATTTCCTGAGTGCTGGTATCTGTTTGGAGAACTTAGGGGCAGTGTGGGTATGGTGGAGCGAGTGGCAGGGGTTGGGAAAGTTACTGGGAAAAGTTAAGGATCAAAGTTAATAAATATACCTATTTTTATTACAAAATAGAGTTCTTTCAAACTGCTACAAGCTATTAAAAAATAAAGAAAACTTTTTTTTAGTACATTTTATTTAAAAATTATAAAATAAATAAAAAACGTTATTTTATGTTACGAAACACTCAGAAAATAATATTAAATGCCTTTTTTATCAAATTTCTACAAAAATCGTATTTTTAGAATGCATACATGTTAGTCTTATTGAGGTGCAACGCTTACACACCCTGCTCAACGTACCCTTCCCTCCTCTATCCGCTCTTGAGATTGAGCTTGGAAAAGCATACGGTAGCTCCGACGTCCTTGACCGCGTGATGCATATAAGGGACGTATCGCGATGTATCCTCGGTGATGGGATTCAGCCGTCTGTAGTCCACGCAGAATCGCATCGTGCAATCTTTTTTGGATGACAGGACGATGGAAGAGCTATAAAGTAAGAACAAGGTTTCAATAATACCTCCAGCAAACATCTTCTGGACCTGCTTCTCAATGATCTCCCAACGCTTTTCCTAGCAAGGATACGGGGCCAGGCAAAAAGGTTTGTAGGGCCTAACTCGGATCTCGTGTTAGATCTTACGAGTTTGCCGTAATTTACCAGTAAAGGGTCCAAGGATCTCGCCGTGTATCTGTAAAAGCTTAAAGATGCTTGGGCACAGGCTTCAGGAGAGTTCATGCTGAAACTGGCTTGGATCCAATGATGGTAGCGATTCTGTTGGCGGCCGTGAGATGAACAAAATGGTCACTTGTTGGTTTCATCCGAAGTAGAGTACCCCTCGAGTCAGATCCAGAATAAATTTTTTAGCGAGCATGGCGGTCAGTCCTATCATCATCTGGTGTGGTATGTTTGGTGCGACGACAACTTTTAGCTGGAACGGCTTTACTTGGATTTAAAGCGTGAGACAGACGCTCCCGGTAGTCTGCAGTGTTGTTCCGTTGCAAGCCATGTCCTACTGCTGTGTGTAGGCTTGTACCTTGTGGTGGTCGGTGAGTAGCAAGGGATGGATGGAGTGGTCCATTGCTCAATGATTCACAGGAGTAGCTATTTCACGGTGACCAAGACCAACTAAGATTCTTTGTAGGGGTGGACGAGGCATGGTAATGGTGTTTATTGCGGGTGCTCCTCCGAAGCGTGCGTTTCTGGTCCCCCAGACGGTCTTATTCCATTTCCCGTCATATTTAAGAACCAAGCGATCTGAATCAGACACTAACAGTGGAAATGGTACTTGAGCCAGAGGTAGCACTCAGGGTGTCACACTAGTGGTGTGGTTCCTCGGTTTGTAGCAGTCAAAGTTCTTCTCGGAGATCTTAGAGTTAAACCGCTTGAATAGAAGATATTTCTCTTGAAAAAATGCCACAAATGGTTCCTTTTCGAACTGGTGTTTTAAATAGAGCTCTGAGTATAGTTTTTCTGGAATAACCAGTCTGTCGTATCTTACGTTAAGTAAGTTGCTGAATTGCTGAAAGGGAAAAAACAGGAACTTATAAGGTAACTAAAAGCATCAAATTTTAAATTGTTAGTCTTGTAAGCTTAATATCCCGAGAAGAAAAAGAGGTAATCAAAAAATTCTTGATAAAGCTAAAAACTGAGATGATAGTATTATGTCCGCACTTCGAGATGAAGGAAGGACGTCGTGACTAACAAATAAATTTATTTTATTCGTTGAGAACCAGTCGTCGACTCCAGAGTCTTATTTTTCTCGCACTTAGTATATGCTTTTTAGAGTGTCGTCAGCTCGACGCTACGATGTAGAATTACCGTCGAGCTGTGTGGGTAGCGTATGTACTGAATATATGTGTGAGGTACGCGACCGAGCACTCGAATACTGACCTACTACACTTGATGCATCTGCCGTCTGTAATCGTACGTCCTTGTGAAGTATTCGTCGTCAGTAGGAATTCTTTAAAGTTAATTGAATGTATTATATGTTCAAATGTAATTTTAACGGAAATAATTTAAATGCCAAAGGTGTCGTTTTAACAACCAAGTTATAATTGTTGCCGAATAAAAAATAAAAGTAAAATACAAAAATTTATAAGGTTACCGTTTGTTTACAATGATTAAAGTTAAACTTACTCAAGTAACGCTAGTTCAACCGCTGTTCGCGCTCATGCAGTCGCAAGTTCTTCCGTGGATGATCATAGCGTCTAATCTTGAATTACACGAAAACTACCGTGGCTAGATAGGTAGACTGCTCTTTCACGTCAGAGACCCTTTTTAACGGTCCTTTTGCTCGTACCGCTCCTCTGACGTACACTTTAAAATTACGGATCATTTCGCTTACACAAGATCCAGTAATACTACTTATACTTTCCAAAATCATATTAACGCGTTCGATTGTCTTACTCCGACTGAACTTGGATCGAAAGATTTCTAAAGTCTTACTCTTGTTTAGCAGAACGAATTCAAACACTACTTATAATCTTGGAAGTCAAAAATTAGCGAGTTGGACAGTGCTTCCTACACTGACTAAACGCGGTTCGAAAGATTTTGAAGACCCACTTTCGTTTACTTAGGTCGCGATCAAGCACTTGAATCTCTGCAGTTACATAGAGTTTGCTTGACAGAACAGTAAAGGTGCAGGATGGTACGCAGGAAAAGATTTATACCCTCGCGCTTAAGGAGGGCAGCTCGAGTCGGTATTCGACCTAATGTTCGATGCAGTCCAGTTATTACTCAGTTCCAAACAAAGCCTGATGGTTAAGATTGCTAAACACTTGCACTTTCAGCGCGTATTAATTTAAAAAAGATGTTGAAAACATTTAGTAAGAAAACTGACTGCTAAAAGTTTTAGAGCAGTGATGTTACAAACTATGTCGTAATGCTGATCGCCCGCATTCTTACTTAAGTAGATCCGAAGTTAATAATACGAAGTTCGAAATACACTTACACATACAATTAAACACATACACATCACTATAATATGTCTGAATGCTGATCGCTCGCATTCTTACTTAGATATATGGCACAGCATATAACACGCCTGCCCTTAGCTGATTGCCACCCTTGGCAATCGAGAAAGTTAAAACCAGATAAATCATGTGTCATAAAAATTTGTAACAAACTTTTCAGATAAATAGGTTTGATGATATCCTGGCAGTCGATTTAGTAAGTTGCGAGAAAAATTATTCAGGTTTTGAGTGTATGTATATCAATAACAATATTTTTGAGAGTCATTGTAAATTTGTAATTCTGCACTGTATGCAACTTAGTGTAAGGTCTTAGTGATTCAGCCAAGCCTGTTTTAAGTACGGCCTCCGTTGTAATCTGAGCGGCCAAGGTAGTTGTCCAGTATCATTAAGCCATACTATAGCATATAAGCAATCAATGTGATAGTAGGTATTTTATTGCAGTTGTATGAATTGCCACTGCCATGTTAATCGGAGTTAGATTGCTGTAGGCGTATCTTACAGTATTGATGGTTCGTAGCTCTGCTTTTAACATCCGACATTATTACAGAACAATAATGCTTTACAACAGTAAAGTAGAAGGTTCCGTCTCAGTAACAGCACGAAAAAAACTTTGGATAGCGATATCACACAAAACACATCACTGTCACTGGTATTGCACTTGTAACACTAAGTTAATCTCATACAGGCAAAAGTCCAAGCATAGATGACGTTTACATTTTTACATTGTATCAGTTAAGGAGCAGGAAACAGAAAAGAATAAAAATAATTTTTATCATAAGCAAGTATTGTTACATAAATATCATAGAGTACATATGAATTAAATATAATCTTCAGTTGATGTAAGGAACTACTAATATTATTGCATAAGAAAAAATTCATTACGTCAATTAAAAAAATTACATACGGTCATTTATACAAAAAATACAATTATACGTAATTCATAATAAATCATACAATATTACAAATCAGAGTTATTAGAAATAAAATTTTGGTTGTAATAATAAGTGAACATATTATTTTAAATCTTAAAATCAATTGATTCGTTGACCAAAATGATATCTTAACAATACTTTAAATATTGATAATAATAAGTGTGTTTCGAAAAATATTTGATTTGGCTTATACTCAAAAATTAGAACTTGGCTGTAAAAAAAAATTTTATGAATTATAGCGCTGAATTCCTGTAACAAGAAGTTTCTCATTAGAGAGGTCTCATTCGTAATAGCGTTTAATTTTATCCAAATGTTTTACAATTAACTTCCCGTTTTATGATTTTAAAAAAGCATTTTTGTTTTTATTTATAATAATGATTTCGAAAATTTAATTATGAAATTCATCTAATTTTTCTTTACGTGGTTCTTTTATTGCATAGACTTTTATACCAACTTGTGAATTTGGAGACTTAGTCCCTCTGTCATTATAATTTTTTTTTTTATATTTACATGTAATGAGCTCATTGAGAGCTTTTTCATGCATTTTACGCATGCAACGAATAAGATCAATAAAATAATTATTGTAAGTTTCCATTTTTTTTTTATTTGGAAATGGGCTCGGAGCTCGAGCCTTTCGACCGTATACTAACTTATATGGGGTACAACCTGTTCCTATATGTAACGACGTATTATACTCATGCATTGCGAAAGGTAATAACTAATCCCAATCTTGTGTATTAGTGGCTTTAGTGCATCTAAAACTAGCAAGCATAGCATGGCTACGTTCTAAAGATTCATAAACCTGGGGACGGTAAGGAAAAGTCGTTAATAAATTGAACCAAAAAATTTGTGCTAATCTGGTCAAAATTTGATTTTGAAAACTTCGCCCATTATAGCTAAGCGCTATTTTTGGTACTCCTTATAGGGCTATAAAATTTCTTGCTAATGTATCTGCAATTTTGATTGCTTTAATATCGGGTATGGCTACTGCCGCGCAAAATTTTGAGAGCAAACATTGTATAGTCAATATATGTTTGTTCCTGATGTTGTTGTTGATAAATATCCTACAGTATCTATTGCAATTCTATAAAATATCTATGCTGGTCCATCAGTAATTATCATAGGTTCTTTAGTTTTTATACGAACTAATTCTTGCTCCTGACAATTTTTGCATTTTCTCATAAAATTTTCAACATCATTTTTCATACCTTCCCAGTAGTAAAGTTCCCTGATTCTTCTATAAGTTTTAGTCATACCTCTGTGGCCTTCCAAAAAAAATATTGTGGCATTCTATTAATTAATGTTGTCGGAAGTCGGTTGTCAGATAAGTACGTTCCCCGAAACACATGGTAATTTTGATTTTTAGATGTTTGATTTCCTCAGAAATCGCTTTTGGCAGCATATTCCTTGGTAAGTCATCAGTAATCTCAATTTTTCTGGAGAGTCTCAAAGTTTTTACATTTTTTTCATTAATTGCATGGGCTAACCCAGTTAAACAAGTGTAATGATATTTGAGGTAATATATCATCTCTCTTATTTCCTTTGATAACTACATAAAGTATTAATCTGTTTTTGTGATTTATTGTTATTACATCGCCTATTTGTGGTTGTGCTCTACTTAATTCAGCTTTCTATATATATTATTTTAAATCTAAAAGCAATTTATTGTTAATGGAAGATAACGACAAATCAGCTGTAATAAACGTTGCAATATTATCACGTTAATATGTTAGACATTTACTTGTACTTGTTAATTCAAGATTATCAGATACAAGCGTGTTCGAAAAATTAAAGCTTCCATTTTCTTTACGAGTAACGAAATTATCACGTTTGGGATTGCACAGCTGTTCTAGCATTTCCAACGCGGCAGTCAGTCGTGCGAAAGGTCTCGTGTTACTCGTACTCGTAATACGATGTTGTATTATGTCTTCTTTATAGGTGTTCGTACGTGAATGAGGAGGTGTGGCTGATATCATGCCATGCGTTTTTTCTTTCTCTCTTGCTTCCTTGCTGTCTTCTTGTTTGATGATAGATACGTTTGGTTCTCTCCAAACAGTATAGAAATCATCCTCCATTTCAGTAGATGCAGCCCTGGGTCGTCTTATTGTTGACTTAGATCTCATCAGAAAGCTTCTCTTATACCTAGATTATTCTGAATCTTCTAAATACTCTTGTAAAGTTCCGGGTGAAATGTCTAAAGCTTCCTTATTTGACTGTGTTATTTAATTATCTATTGGTTAGATTGTACGTATTCAGGTGGTATATAATAATCCGAGGGTAAAGACGTAACGTTAAAACTTGTACCTTGTGAGAGGAAACTTTTATTAATTTTCTTATCACTTCTCTCTAAAGGTTGTTCGTGCGTCAATGTATGCATAGTCGATTGTAATTTAAAATATTGTTTAATTTAAGCGATCATTTCTTCCTCTAAGGTACTTGAGTCACGGTCAAGATTAAAATTTACCGATTTCCGTGTAATAGTTCTAGTAAGTTCTCTAGTTGAAGAAATTTCGGTCGGTTGTATATTTAATTGAGGGTTGATTATTTTTTTTAACTCACTAGCTCCTGTTACAACTTTCTTTTGTGAGTCGTTATCAGTTGCAGTTGTTGTAATTGGTAAGTTGGGATCAACATTTAAAAGGCTAGGGTGTGACGACCTATCTTTTTGCGGTATAGTTATGTCAACATCTCCTTCTTCGTCTGTCGTGTCTGCGACGCTGGTATTTTCAGAATCCGATGTGGCTGTGGGTATGACAAGAGGGGTTGTTCGTTTTTCTTGTGCCCTGCGCTCTATTAGTCTTTGCACTATCGATAAACCTCTAAAATCTCTTTGTCCTCCTTCCATCCCCTTTGGTACGGTCAGAACAGAAGGTTTTAGACCCCCTTTTCTCTCTTTAGAGACTGGTTTTACCGTTGAAGTAGACTCACTGTTATTAAGGCTTAGATTACTAGTATTTAAATAAATAAACGAGTCTATAAGTTAATCATCACAATTTTATTCGTCAGGTGTTACAATTGTCTCGGCACACAGTACCTTCCTCAGGCACAGAGGTTTATAAACTAAAATGTTTTCGGCTTTACAACATATACTATACATAGTTACATTCATATCAGTACATCGTCACCTTTCCATACTATTTACAACATTATTATTATTTCAAATTCAACAGAGGTGAGTCATGTAAA
>JAPYYV010000542.1:0-31065 GCA_030522625.1 Copidosoma aretas
CGTTATAAAATCCTTGATTAGGTATAAAACTCAAATTTGTGATAGGCAGCAGCAGTAAATAAGTAAAATAAATCTTTCTATCATCACAACTCTTCAATTATTTACAGAGACGGAAGTGATTTTCCATAAAAATGTTACTATTTCTTTAATAAACTAGACAAAATGACCTATCAAGATGATTCATAACGGATGATAGAGCTATTTTAAAGCACTATTATTGGTTACTATTCAGAAATTAACATAAAATTTTTTGCACCTTTAAAAAACATTTAAAGAAATAATTAGAATTCATTACTGAAATTGATATATGTGATATAACTATCTTGTAGCTAAAATATTATTTAATCATATCCAAAGACAGCGAAAACAGTTTTTTTTACCATTTAAAATTGCTATAACAACCTTGATGGGGTTTAAACGTCAAATATTTTTGGGAACCTACATAAGGATATTAAAAGAATCATTTTAAGCCCTGGATCAATAAAATTATTTTAAGGATTTCTGAGATGCAAGTCTCAGTTTTTTATAGTCCTAATAAAAAAGTAGCAAAAAACCGCTTATTGGCATAAAAATCGTTATAATAACTTTATTAATGTATAAAACTTAATTATAATATTATTATAATATATAATTATAATTATAATATTGTTATAAAACTTAACAATCGTTATAATGTAAAATACTTAAATTTTTTTTTGGAATAATAGAAGGATATAAAAAAAAATATTTTAAGCCATAAATCATTGAAATCACTCAAAAGGTTTCTAAGATATGAGTGATTTTCCAAATAATATCAGTATTTCTTTAATAAAAACTAAACAAAATATATTATGAAAATGATTAAAAAAAAAAAATAAAGCTATGTTAAAGCTTTGTCAGATTTTACTATTTAGAAATTCGAATTCAATTTTTTTCTTCCTTATATAAATAAAAACCTGTTTGTTTTACTATAAACATTATTATAAAAACCTTAACAAGGTAGAAAACTTAAATATTTTTTTTGTAATTAATGCAAGGATATGACAACAAATATGTTAAGCCTTAAATAATTGAAATCACTCAAAAAGTTTCTAAGATATTAGTAATTTTCCACAAAAATTTCAGTTTTTCTTTAATAAAAACGAAACAAAATATGCTATTGAGATGATTTGAAATGAAAAATAAAGCTATTTTAAAGCTTTATCAGACTTCACTATTGAGAAATCAAATTAAATTTTTTTCACCTTTAAATAAGTAAAAAAATCTGTTTTTTGACTATAAAAATCGTTATAAAAACCTTAATAAGGTATAAAACTTTAATTTTTTTTTTAAAGTTCCCATATGAATAAAAAAAAAAAATTTTAAGCCCAGAATCATTGAAATCTACCGTTGGGTTCCTGAGATATAACTGATTACACACATACACACACACACACACACACACACACACACACACACACACACAGACGGACATTTTCTAAAAATGGTATTTTTTCATTGTAGACACTATGTAAAACATTTTAACGTATTTCTAGAAAAAAATGTTTTTTACCGATACAAAGCTTCATCTATGAGGAAGCAATATTTCATGTCTCTGCGAGAAAAAACTGTTTCTTCATCACCAACGTAACTACAATCATCAATGTTACGTGTTTCACACTTATTGATTAGTGTTTTGAGGTTAGGTAAAGTCAAACGTAATTTTAACCATAGTTGGCGCCGTAGTCATGTCTGAAAATGATATTTATATGTACTTGAACTTTTTCCACGTCTTTAGAAATGTTAACGAAGCAAAATGATGAAAAAAATGATTTTCCTCAAGTACTCTCTTAGCTTGTAGGAGTGACTAAGGTCCGTTATTTTGTATTTGATGTCTATGCCACACGGCATTAAAAACAAGACGACGAAACCTTAATTTTAAGCCCCTTAACGCCTTGATACACCTCAACAAATTTTGGCCTAGGGGGGCCTCACGTCGACTAAGAATGCCCCATATGTGTATATATATATATATATATATGCACTCGTTTCATGAAAAAAGTTGTCACAGCTGTAGTGATCATATGACGTCACATGACCACGAGCGCATTTAATCGGCAGAGACCATCACCCGATAATGTCGATAATAGCTACCGATAACAGCTACTTGGTCGCGATAACGTTGAGCGTGGGATCGGGAGCAATAGCACCACCGCTTTGAGGATAAGCTCACCTCCTATTACTACCGCCTCAGGGGGGACCTCGAAACCCAAGCCATGTCGTGACGTTAAAGTTCCAGAGTCGTGACGTCGGAGTAAGGATCGGGAGAACTGGCTCACCACAACCGAGGGGTAATAGGGGGGGAGTGAGTCAGAACTGGCATAGCATACCTACTTATGAATCAGAAAGACTACCTTTAATAGCGGGAGCAGCCAAACAGTTTGGTTTTAGAGCGTATTACCAGCTGTAAAGGTGGCTTTGCCATAAACTGAGCGCAACCGATTGGGGTTCGAAAAAACCATGGACGGCATCATGAGAGCGAATACCACAGACGAAAAATTAATACCCGAACATCTCCTAAAAGCTATTTGCTGTGGCTGTGAGAAAGGTTGCTCTTCCATAAAATTTGGCTGGAGAAAATAGGATCTTAAATGTACCAGTTTATTTCTAAATTGTTTTAACTTAGGTAATTGCTCATATACTGAACAATCACGAATTTCGATTGACAAAAGTGACTCGGAAGAAATAGAAACAGATCAATGTAATGTTAATGAATAAGTTCTTGATGAACCTGTCGAAAACACCGAAGAATCGTTCAGTTGCGGTGAATCGGATGAAGGTGAAAGACAACCTTCTTCGAAACGGTCAAGATAGAAGATAAGTCTATGAGGGGGAATGCATACATTTTTCAATTTATACAGGTTTTTCAGGATTTTTATAATAATATTCAAATTTTTGTACCACAGTAATTAATTTCATGTTAGTAATATTTATCTGCTCAAAAAAAATATGCTTTAATTGTTCCATAATGTATTATTGTTTATAGAATTTTTTGAATATATAAACGTTAAATATAAACAAGTTCTGTGCAAGCATGCGTAGACTGTCTTATAATTTAAGACCACTCTTATCTGTTAAATCCGTATATATTATTGAAGATCTTCTACATTACCTATTACATGATTATCATGATTGTATGTAAAATTTTATCGCATGAAAACTAGCGCTTAGTAATAATCAAAGATTAAACATGAAAATTAGAATAATTTGATTAATTATTAACGATTGTCTGATAATGTAAATGCCAAAAATTACAATAAAGCCAATTTTCTGTTTTTCAAATTTTCCGCCCCTTTCTTCATTGCAGTGTACCTTTTTTTCACTCCTAATTTAAAGTAGACGTAGCAACGAGTAAGTGTGCCAAATTTTAACTCTGCAGGTTTCTTAGTTTTAGGTAGGATTTTCGTTAAAAATATCATTTTTTTTTCAATAAAATGGAATTCTAAAAAAACCTTAAATTAATTCCTTTTAAAAATTATTTTATCTTTATAATACCAAAAGGTTTCAATTGCAGTGTTTGTGCCATTTTTTTTCTTTAAAAAAAAAATTAAAAACTAAAAAAACGCTTTTTGGCATTTTTTTTGAAAAATTTTCAGGTTAGGGTAAAAATATTGTCTATAAAAGTTGTAGGTCTTCTTATTATCCACAACTTTTGCGTCTGATTTTTTTGGATAAACGGCACCATTAAGCCAGAAATCCCAAATAACTTATTTCAACCCCTAAAAAGCCACCCCATTTCACCCCAGATAGCAGCAGACTGTTCGACTTATCACTTTCTCTTTTAGAATATCTTATTCAACAATCTTCCAGTGTCAGATTGCTGTACCAAATTTTTTTTTTCATTTTCTCTTCTACTATTACTGGCTAATAATTAATATTACTCTACCAATATTAGATCCAGACATTTTGAAATGGCATTCCTCTATTCCCTTCTAAGCCTTTAAATAGTAAGCTATTGTTACTTCTAAAATCTTCATTAGATGCTTGGTTAGTAATAAAATTGCCTCGGCTCCACTCTTATTACCATGTCATGAGATTCTTGACTCTGAGATGATGCAAACAACGAAGTTGATCATTTTATCATGACACAAAATTAAAATGAGAAACAGCAAAATGCCTGATAAAATTTAAGAGCCAGAAAGCTAATATACAGGTAGGAGATGGGAGTTATGAAGAAAGAGTGAAAAGAAAGTTACGCGAGAGGTGTGAAAATGCAAGCCTACGTTGCCTGATCCTGCTCCTTCTAGTCAACCAAAAACAGATAAAAAAAATAAGGAGAAACAGAATGTGCTATAGGTGAATTTGGCAAAAGAAAACAAATTGGTGATTTAGTTGATTATTAGTGTCCAATTTTTATTATGTTTTGACAAAACTTACTATTTTAAAATCAGTATGAAATTTTTCTCTGTAATCATACGTCAGAAGATTGTATGTTTCATGAATAAAACGTTATCATGCCCTCAAAAAAAAAGAAAAATTCCATGAAAATTTTTAGATTGAATAATTATTTACCGAAATCTTACACTTATAAATGTTAAAAATTAACAGAAAAATTATTTTTAATAAATAGACTGATAAAGGGAAGAGAAGTTATGGGGAGAAAAAGAAAAAATGATGGTCATTTTTCACAAGTGGGGGCATTTGTTGGGGCCCCTACTATTTCTCTTTCATGAACGTACAACCATTAAAGTTTAGCATACATACTTTGCAAGTATATTATTCATAAAATTATTTAAAATAATTTTTTCTTGTAATTTTTAATATAAAATTTAGTATATTTTCCAATCGATTTTATCTTATAGAAATTATTGATTGTTGAATGAAAACGTTGTGTAAGCAGCTTTAATAAAATTATTTTGTAGCCATTATTTCTGTCGGTTTTATTGTAAAAAAAATTTCATAAACATTTTAAGATTGTATAATAATTAATCAATGAAATTTTTATACATGTCTTTTTTAAAAATGAAAAGAAAAATTGTTTTAAATAAATGGATTAATAAAGAAAAGACATGTTATGGTAAGAAAAAAGTTATTATTGTTTCTCACAAGTAGGGTCATGGGTTGGGGCCCCCACTATTACTCTTTTATAAACATACGACTATTAAATTTTAGCATTCATACTTTGTAAGTATATTATTAATAAAATTATTAAAAATAACTTTTACTTTTAATTTTTAATCTAAAATGAAGTATAGTTTCTTATCAATTCCATCTTGGAGAATTAATTGTTGGTTGAATGAAATTGATGTGTTAGCGACTTTTATAAAATTGTTTTGTGGTATCTTTTTCAGTCATAATTATTAGTAAAAAAGACTGTTTAAATCATTTCTGCTCTCGAGGTTAAAGAAAAATTTGTAAATTTTAACGTTTATAATCTTAGTTCTTTAGATAATAAAGATTTCAATAAATTATTTTGAATTTATTTATTTTATCATTAGGCAAATTCACTATTCCATACTTAAAAAAATAAATTCTAACGTGCCTTGTATACAAGTTATATACGAGTACACCAAGCCTTTCCAAAACATTATTGAGACCGAATCGTAAGGCTGTGTGGTGTTCGCTCTATCACAAATACATGTTATGATATTATACCTATTTTCTGTTAAATACTTTTGGTTAAAATAGGACTTAAAACTTATCCGCGACTAAAAATCTATAGATTCTATACTTACCAACGTAGTGCTGCCGCACCACTCGATGACTTATTAAAGAAAAAGAAGGGATGAGGGCTTCAACCACTCGCCCTTATCTAAGAGGAACAGCCAATTAATTTTTTCTCCCCTACCTTTTTTCTATTCTTTATTATTTATTTTTTTTTTCAATATAAAATACAGAATTAGGCATACAGGTTGTGTTTATAAAATTAAAAATTAACGGTATCTTCTCTTTCAATCAGAGGAAGTGTTAATAATCGCAAGTTCACGAGCCAGTTTTTTAATGTGTATGCTTTTCTTTTCAAACACACTGAGTTTTTTCATAGCGGATGATTCAAACGATAAAATATTTTGTCTTTTTTTTATGCTTTTTAGTGAGGGGCAGCCCCTCATATCCATATCATTCATCGATATAAAAAAAATATGTCATGTAAGTTTAAGGTCTAATATGATTCATGCATAAGTGTATAAACAAAAAATGTATATCTGTCAAATAAAATTTTTTCGAGCGACTTTTTTGTTTTAGCACCTTTAAAAAATATTTCTATATCATATTTGAGCACACTGTTTGATGTATTTTCAACTTCGTTGAATCGTGTCAAGCTAGATATCCACGGAGTTCCATGATAATAGGATTCTAACCATTGATTGGTCTGATGTTCGGACAATAATATTGAGCACTTACATGGTGCTTGCAAGTCGTAGACTATGGGCATTATACAATCTGAAACATCTGTGATAGCAACCTCTTCCAATATATAAATATTTGACGCACGCTTTAAGCCCTGCAGATCGATGACATAGTCCATCATCGTTGAAAACTTTGCCGTCTTGTCAATTTTCTCCTCGTTGATTGACTTTACAGGTGGTGTTCCTTTTTCAGGAAATCCTTTTAGTTCTACGGCTTGCTGACGAGGGACGACTCTGCAGATTTAAGCCGCCCTATATAAACGTTCTGCAGGACCCCTACTTTTCTTACACGTGCGCAGGCGCACAATACCTTACTCTATTAAGAAAGGAATATAAGAATGCATAAAGCTTTAGAGCCATCAATCTTCGCTTTATGGTCGTTGAGTCAACATTGAGACAGCAGCAGTCTATATAGAAGCTTTACCACGCCTGCACGACAGTTTAAATAAGGATCTTCACTCCACCTCACTACAGCCAGAGCCCATATAAGGTAGTATCAAGCACCGGAGCCTTCATTCGTAAGCTCGCCAAAATCCTTTGTCCACTTCTTGATGCTATGATCATTGATTACTGTCGATATGTAACCCTAGAGATATACTTTCAGCTTTTGAAGTGATCAAAAGACGGCAAGACGTATTTTGTATGTGACGCTATGGACTTACTTAACGGGTGCTAACACGTGACTTATGTAAACGATAGGATGCTTACCATCCTTGCTCTTCAGCGTTGATACAGCGCACAGTGGGTGAATTTAGTTTTTCTTGGACAAAACCTAATATCTCGAGAACGTAAGCAGATAAAAAAAAATTTTTTTTTTTTTTTTTTGCTATTTAATGTAGATTTAAGGAAAAATACCGCCCAAGCCAGAAAATTAGATCCTTACCTAAAAATTATCATAATACACCAAATTCTTTGATGTTTCGCACAAGCAAAGAGATGAAATTTTTTTTTCATTCACCTCTAATTTTATTGTATTCGTAAGTTTAAACTTAAAGAATGTCCACAAGTCAAAACGTAGCCTTAAATATTTTTTTAACTGTCGATTTTATAAATATCTCGGAAACGGAAACGATGAGAAGGAAAATTTTTTTGCACTCTTTGTTATTCTATATACAAATATAATAACACACTAAGAAGGTCAAAACATTAGAATCTAACCTCAAAATTAGCATTCAACATCAATTTTCTGATATTTCGCCCATGAAAAGGGATAAAAATCATCATTTTATTTACTTTAACATTCATTGTATTCATGAATTATAAGTTAAAAAAGATCAGCCAGTCTAGACATAACATAAAAATTTTTATCAAATGTCAGTTTTATGAACATCTTACAAATGCAAATAGCGGAAAAATTTTTTTTCTTTTTATTTCTTTGTTATTAAAAATAGAATGAGGAAAATATACTAAGAAAACCAAAATATAGAACCCTAACCTGATATTTCTTTTTCTCTTAGTTTTTAGAAAATCTTACTACTGCAAACATACACAGGGCAAAATTGTATTTTATTCCTTGTTTACAAAAGAAATTATAAAAATTAGAACAGAGCTCATAAATTATAACCTATTGAAAAATTTTAAACTAACAGCAATTTCATAAACATTCCGCAAAGCTAAACAAATTTTAGAATAGTTTTATTAAATCTTGTCATTGTTTAATACAGACTCAGAAATAAAAAATTAAGTAGTACAGAAAATGCAAACCATATCCAAAAATTAGTAATGAACAACCTTTTGTCGATATCTTGCCAGCGCAAACCCACAGAAAGCTAAATATTTCTATTATCAATTTTCTCATCTACGACAGCAATGAGGATACATTGTAAAATTTTTAAAACCCAGCTAAATGATCAACGTTGATTCAACGTTGATTTTTTAGATAAATCTAAAAGCATTTTTTTTCATTGATGTAGATGTACTGTATTGGAAAGTACCATTCGTATGATAACACGAAAACTGGGGGGTTTAAGTTTTTATCATTGATTTATAAAATAACTTAAAACACATGTATTTAAATATTAGCGATTAAACCACATGAATCCTTCAGTTTTGGTGTTATCATACGGATGGTGCATCGCAAAACAGGTAGTACGTCTTCATCAAACGTGATCAAAATTAAAAAAAATGATTCTAGATCTATCTAATAGATCGACGTTGATTGAACGTGGAAGTCAACGTAGAATCAATGTTCTGCATTGACGTTAAGATTAACGTTGACATCAACGTTGATTCATCATTGATTCAATGTTAAATCAACGTTGAATAAACGTTGCTCTTTTAGCTAAGGAAGCTACAAGCCTTACCTAGAAATTTTGTTTGAAATTGTGATTGCAAGCATATTCTACAAACGTTTAAAAGTTGGAAGTAACAGCTTTCTATCTTGCAGTTTACTTTGATGTTGAGACAAAAATAAATGTAGAAAAGATACATCCCAAATATCAAACCCATTTACGTTTTTTTTGGTCACGTACAGATTTAGTAACTGGTCGAATCGATAGACTCTTCTTTACAAAGTTTAAACGAATACTAGTGTTTTTCCTCTGTCTGTAACACATTAATCAATTATCATCACGGTGGAAAACAATCTAATTAGCTGAAACACACAGTACTTTTGTATAGCACTAAATGTATAAAGTATGAGTAGCAGAAGAAAAACACATAGCAGTGCAGGTAGTCTGGTTCATTTGGTTATCAGTGATAGAAATGCGCGTGATAAAAATTTTTTGATTTGATAAACAAGCGTACAAACGGTTGAACGTATTAAGTGATTTGAGATTAAATGCGTGTCATATAAATAATTGATTTACAAGTTTGTCGGTCGAGCGTATATTGTCTCATGTAATTTTATGCTTTCAGGCTGCATACATTATTCGTTAAACATTGGCGGAGCGTACTGGGTTACTAGAAATAAAGTGCTGAAGATATGAATTATTGAATTATCTAAAGGAAAGTACAAACATTAAAGCGTATAAGGTTTCCTGGGATTAGATGAATAGTACTTTAATCATGTACAGTGTTATCTGAGATAGTATTGATCTCTTCCGTACAATTATTACGATGATATTATTAAGTAGTCCACACTCATTTATCCTTTGCAATATACTATGTTATTTAATTATAGTCCGTTAGGCTATCGGGAATTGAAAGCTTCGAACTGAGCCATTTGGTATTAATGATTTCAATTTTCACGCCCAGCATAAGATACCCTACATTGAGTTCATGCATCAAAAACGTTTGAAAAATGTTGAAAAAAGGTGGAATTATGAAATTGGATTCATTATTTGCTCGTTGTATATACATGTAAGCTTGTACACTTACATGCTAAGTAGTCCTGTCGAATGTGACTGCCAAACTAGCGAGGAAATTCACATCGGTTATATTGCAAAAACCATAAAAAGTCAGTAACCTAAACTCTAAGCTTTGTAGTTCACACAGTAACGTGGGGAAAGCAAGTTGAAATTATCATAGTTAAATAAGTTATTAGCCTAATAATAGCATAGCCTTAATCCCTAGCGTTCTAACCCAGTCATTGGAGGGACAACAAGTTAATTATTTAATAGTTAAATGAATTAATAACAACATAACCTATATCGCAAGCATTCTAACCCAGTAACCAGGGGAACAGCGACTTAATAGTTTTATAACTAATAAATTATAAACTTGCTGTCCCCTGGGGTACTGGGTTAAAAAGCTTGAGATTTTGGTTACTGGTTTTCTGTGGAATTTTCTCGCTCGTTTGGCAGCCACATTCGAGAGCACTGCGTAGCATGTGATTATACAAGTATACATCTATATACAACGAACAGCTGATTAATCGAATTTCATGATTCTACGTTTTTCTAACATTTTTGCCATATTTTTGATGCATGGACTAAATATAGGGTATCTCATGCTGAGTAGAATTCCGACCCTGCGACCAAGAACCGACCATATAAGTACCGAGCTAAAATATGTCGCACCTCCACATGTGTAATTCACGTGAACTACGTTTTTTCTAAGTGTATTGCCAACCATGACTACCATGCTAACATTATGGCTAGCCAATCATCGACTGGACCCGGTTTTCGTCATAACTGACCATTGTGAATTTGACTTTGAGAGACAAATTATTGTAGACCGTGAAAGCAATAGATGAAAACGTGAATTCTCAGATTTGATTAAGCGTAACAATACTATATAAATAAAACGACTGGCCTTAATAAATTACATTCTGAAAATAAAATTTTGTGTTTCTGTTACCGGGATAGTCATAGAATGGACAGTGAAAAAATATTTGAAGCTTATGTCTTGACTTGTGGATCTTTTTAAGCTTTCAATTTATAAATTCAGTTAATTTATTGGTGGATGAAAGAATATAAGCTTTTTACCCCTTTGCATCGGTAAAATATCAAAAAAATTGGTGTTCAATGCTACTGTTTAGGTCAGGTTATAATGTTTTGACCTTCTTAGTGTTAATGTGTAATTTTAAACGACATAACAAAGAGAGCAAAAAAAATTTTGCTTCAAAGCGTTTTCGTTTCCGAGATATTAAAAAAATCGACAGTTAAAAAATTTTGAAGGTTATGTTTATACTTGTGAATCTTCTTTAACTTGTAGCTAATTAATAAGATACATTTGGAGGTGATAAAAAAAAGCTTTTTATCCCTTTGCATGTGCAAATTCCTAAAAAATCGTTGTTCAATGCTAATTTAAAGATTGAATTCTAATGGCTTGACCTTCTAAGTGTGTTATGATGTTTGTATATAGAATAACAAAGGGAGCAAAACAAATTTTTCTTTTCAGTGTTTCCGTTTCCAAGATATTCATAAAATCGACGGTTAAAAAAACTTTTAAGGTCACGTTCTAACTTGTGGATATTCCTAAAGTTTAAACTTATAAATACAACAAAATCAGAGTTGAATAAAAAAAAAAAAAAATTTATTATCTTTTTGCATGTGCGAATTATCGAAAAAATTGGTGTTTCATGATAATTTTTAGGTTAGGATTCAATTTTCCGGCTTTAAAAGTATTTTTTCTTAAATCTACATTATACAACAACAAAAAAAATACATTCTTTAATCTGCTTTTGTTCCCGAGATATTAGGTTTTTCTCAAATAAAACCAAATCCGCCCACTGTGCAGCGCCGATCGCATAGTTACCCGCATTAGATTTAATGAAGAAAGAGTGACAAAAGTCTGACCTCGCTAAGAATGGCACTTTCGTCAATGCTTGCTTTAGTCTTTTAAAAGACTCATGTTGTTCCAGGTTCCAATCCTACGCTTGTCTCGTTTGAAAACGCTCAACGAGAGAAATCTTTATTTTTAAATCGCGATCAATGAATCGGCCATACCAGCCGACCATTCCTTAAAATCTGCATTACTGTTTGAGTTCTCAAGGTGCAGGATGATGAGGCACAGGCACAACTTTGTTTGAATTAGGCCGTATTCCATCGTGGTCCAAAACCAATCCCAAATATGTTAGTTCTGACAAAAAAAAGTCGACATTTCTCTCGCTGTATTACTAATCCAGCGTCTCTAACTCCAGGCAACACTAACTCCAAATGCCGCAAATGTGCGTCGCAATCGTCTGTTACTGTAATGTCATCTGAATAACAGAACACAGTAGGCTGCGAATCGGGCCCGAAAAGGGTATCGATTAGTAGCTGAAAAGTCATAGGCACGATTATTAACCAAAACGGTACACGCCAAAGGGCCCACAAACCAGACCTCGGCATCAAAACCGCGGTGGATCTTCTACTTGCAGCCTCCATCAGAATTTGAAGTAACGCTAGCTTTAGATCGATTTAATACAGATATCGCGCATTTCAAAATTGATCTAACATAGCATTCATGCTTGGCAATAAATAAGTGCCGTTCCTCGTCACTTTATTAAGGTCGTGAAAATCTATGCAATATTAGTACGTACCATCTGGTTCCTGAATCATCAGGGACGTGCTACTGTGGTTACTCACCGATTTCCTAATAATACCCTCTCTAAGCAGACGCTCGACCTATGCTGTGGCTACTTCCTGCATTTTAGGTGATGTACGCTGCAATCGATGGCAAATCAATGTTTTATTGAAAACATAAATGACTTTATGGATAAGATTAGTTACTCCCAAAGCTACTGCAGCTGTCATCAAAATTCGATCGACTAATTCGTTAGATTCCGTCTGCTGATCAGTATTAACTATCGAAGTACTGGCCCAATCCGTGTACAAATACTTGCCGTATTGCATTTTAAAGTTGAATATAACTGGCGGAAATCCATTCCCAGTAGAATATTCTAATTTATATTCGGCACGGCTTTAAATAGGAAACCATCACCTCGAGGCCTTGTATTGACGTGCACCTGTAAGACACCCAGTGTGCTCATAACTCTTCCAATAACGTTCCTTATAACCAATTTGCTCGGAAGTAATGGGACTTCACACCACAATAATCGACCCGATCACCCGATCAATGACGAAGTGGCACCTAGGTCTAGTAGAGCTTTATACACCTGCTCAAAAAGAGAAATCTTTCTATAGTTTTTGTTGTCTCCGCTTGCGCTAGCCTAGTCATCGTTTATAAAACCTACGTGTTATCCGATGGTGTCCCTGAAAATCTAGTTACCTACATTTTCTTTCAAACTAGCTTCAGACTATTGGGACAATACGACAGGAATAGGACCGTTAAGAAGAAGGATTTAATATATACTTTGATATCTCTCAAGTCATTCTATTCAGTTTGGTCACAGCGTTTCCTCTACCATCTGAATGGCCTTCAGTGGCTTTGAGAACGACAAATAAAAGGTGATGGCGTTCGTCTGCAAGTCATGCCATGCAGGCTTCAGCGATTTCCGCGCATCCTTGTTGCTCGACTGGGGTCACTCCACTAACCTTGGCATTACGGTTTCCTGACTTACCTCGCTTCTGACCTTACGATCTGAATGAATGTACGCAGCATTTTCCCTCTCATCGTCAGTTAAAACCAACGCTTGACTCTCGCTCTCAATGGGTGTCAATCGTTTATTTCCCTTGGTACTAAACATATCGGACTGACCCTTAGAATTCATTGCTTCGCTTCTCAAAATGTCCTCACGAAAATTTTTCTTTGCCATGCCCGCGCTACCCTCATTCACTTTACTCTCCGTATTATATTATTTTGATTCACCTTTCACTTTAATCAAGCTGATAAAGATAACACCAGATTCCTGTATCGCTCCTTTTGATTCTTTTCTAACGCTTGTCACTCTAAATAATTTGAATATTTCGCTGTAAATGCAGTGCAACCAATTATCCCGTGTATACTTTCACGTAAACAGGACGTCTCTGAGGATGGCAAAAGTATGTTGTCGAAATTTCGGGCAGATATAAATTGTTTCAATAAATAACCTGGCTCTTAACAAGCACTATTATCATTCATTGATCAATTGATTTGGACAGTAAAAGCAAGTTGCGAGTTATCAGGAGTTCCAGTTTTATTATAATTATCAATTAACTTAGTTAAACACCATAACGTTTCTTTTATAGTGTTTTTTTTGTACAAAAGAGATCCGTATTCTATTACCAACTGACATTAACTGTATACAGGTCTGGTTTTACGATAAGATGGTTGGATGGAACAATTTTCTGTCCTTTTTATCACGATTACCTAAATCATCAGATACAATGTTGGAACTCTACATTACTATATCTTTAGGAAGCAGCTGTACAACCATATTTCCGCAGCTTATGAGAAAATTTCTTAATTTTTTTGCAGTATCATTCAGTCTTATGATATTTAACGCTCATTTCATGACTTTAAAATGTTCGGAAACTTAATTATCTCGCAGAAAAGTGAGAAGATCACATCTGTAATAGATAATAATACCGTACGCTAATTATTTTAGACTTACTATTTTTCATCTTATTATACCTGCGGTAATAGAATGCGTCTTATTCTTAATTGTAGTATTTTAAAATAAAACTTTTCATCTGCTGTCTCATAGAAAAAAGTTAGAAGAAGAGATCCTCGCTGTAACAATCTGTTTTAACTTTAAAATACACTCTTAGTACATATGTACTGTCATAGTTTTACATATCGTTCTATTCTACAAAGAGTAATGTCTAAAGAAAGTAAGCAATTATTTCGAATAATATAATGTTTCATTGTACTAACCTGACATTACTCAAGGGTCCAAGATTATCATAGCTGTGAGCATTATTTGTTAAGCCCCGTAAAGAATCAAGTCGGTCAATTTTCTGACTCTTTTTGGCACTTATTTGACTGTTTGTTTTTATAAATGACTTTGATGCTCCCCAACTAAAAAAAAGAGATATTCTTAGCCACATTTTTTAGATTTTCCAGTTGAATAATGCATTAGTAAAAATTTACTGTATGTTTAATATTTTTGGTAAAGATTCTATGTATAGGCATATTTATTAATCGTAGCTTACAGATCTTATGTTTTATCTTTAATAATAGTTCATATTGATTTTTGCTTTCGTAATGATATTAATCTATAGTGCTCACAAATTATGGCTTCAACATTATGATAAAAGAGTAACTGCAGTTTAAAACAAGCATGTACCATTAGAGCACACGCTGTAATTTCACTGTTAAACGAACGGAATCAACAGTAAATGCGTTGAATAAATTTTTCACTAAAGTAATGTAATAAACAGCTATGATATCGTTTGTACAACAAATTTTATCGACTGAAAAAACTAGCTTATGGTTTTTAATGTAAACAGTATGCTTTTAAATTTTTCAATCAATAAAATAAATCGAACATTATAATATTGAAACAAGTAAAAATCAAGATTTTAATGTTACTTTTTGATTGAAAATAGAAATACCTAAAAAGATGAAGCTCAAAGATTTCTTAATAATCTTATGTTCAATTTTGATAGATTATATAAGAGTTCTATTCAAGGACTATAACTTATTTTTAATGAAGCAAGTGTAAGACGTTGACAAATAATCTTACTAATTTTTCCATATTTAGTTATATTTAACTAATGTGTTCAGACAAGTCGAAAGATTTCTACACCTTAACATCGTTTAAATATTTTTTTATGGAAAATAGATAAGTCCGAGCAAATTGTTTTATAATTACTGATCAAAATCAAAGTAAAAACCTACAACTTTCTCTTACAAACGATAATTAATGCTTATAGGTCCACTGGGATTCCGATTACAAATAGAATATAACTGCAGATTTTTTAAGAATATTTCGACGAAAACAGAAATACTTATTGACAAGTTATATAAAGAACTACAGCGAAAATTTAAAGTATTAGATAAAGATATATACAGATATTAGTAAATAAAATTTATAAATGAGAGCAGCAAACTTAATTGTGTAACATAAATACAAATAAGAAATAAAAAAAAAGATTTATCTAGCAGCATTTAATTTCCGAAGAGAATGTTTTTTAAGGAACAAAGCTACAACAACTAATCATTCTTATAGTGATGTACAAATGATTTTTGATAAATGTTGAAAACTTAAATACATTTGTACAATTACAAGAACTACGATGAATTAGGCGCTACACAGTCGTTTATTAATGAGACAGACAAGAAAAAAAAAAAAAATTATCATGTATGCATAATTATTTAGGAGTATTTTAGATGCAGTTATGTAAAACAAAGAAACAGAAACCATTTTTTTCTAGTTTTATTTTCTTTTTAAGTACTGTCTCACAAAATATAAAATAAATTGTACGTCAACACATTACTATTCATGGAAAATATTTTTTCTTTACCGTTAAAGATCAACGTTAAGAGGAAAGTATCTTAAATGGACCTTTCCTTACCTAGGGCACTTTTGCAGCCCTAGTACACCCTCGGTATAAAAACCAGCGCTCGCCACTTATGTGTATCCGACCAGAGAGGTCCAAACGGTCCCTTGGGCGTTGCTTCGCAAACGTCCTCGGGCTCAGGGACCACCCTGAAGAGATGTACATTTGAAACAAAAACTACTTTTCTAATCTTCAGTTCAATTTTTTTATTTAGATCTCAAATCTTTTCTTCTAATATCTTATCAAATATCAAAATATACAATCCTCACGTATAATTATAAAAAAAGATTCATTCCTAATAGAGATAACAGTATTTTTAACGTCTTTCTTAATTTCATCACTACTTTCAACATAATCAAAGATTGAATATTTTTTAAACATTTTTTTAGCGAATGATACATTTCGAAATAATGTCATGGTTAGTAAAAAAAGTTAATAACTGTGTATTTTGTACCCTGAGAACACGCTCTGTTGAGGAAAAAGCTAATTATTTTTTAAAAATTAATATATATCACTCACATACCAAAGCATGTCAAATGGTAATATTGGTCCAACATGCATAGCCGAGCGTGAGAAAAAGGTATGTAAAAAGATAGGGAATCGAACTCATGTTTCTTCCGAAGGCGTCGGCATTACAATAAAATTAATTAGCTTGGCTTTTAAAAGACCGTGTTCTTTTTGCACAAAATAAGCTGTCGATTTCTATAATTGAGAGCGGAAACCGTCGTTCTAGTTCATATAAAGTGTACATCAGCCCAACGTCAGAGTTTTTGACTTAAAAGTGAGTCCCACACTTTATATTCTGTGATAGCATCCTTGTCTTACCCTTATTGCACACACACTTGTTCTACATGTACACGGAGAGAAAAATCATACGGCTGTTTCGTAGGTGCATCAGGTGAAAGTTCACGGAAGCTATGGCCTTATCTACATATTAAGGGTGTAGCCTGCGCTATAGCGACGAATTAATCTCGTTGAAGTATTAAATTTTTTTCATAACCCTCTTAAGATTTGACACAAAGGAGTGTGGGGTCTCCCTAGAAGCTTTTTTTCTAGTATTCTCTATCTTTTTTGCATCTCGCACGCTAGTGTACATATAGGTAGTACGGGGTGTGGATAAGGGGGGCCAAGTGTATACTCTAATTTGCAGGAGATGAAGAGAGTTTTAGGACTGAAGGAAGACTTCCACTCCTCCTTTAAGTCAAAACTTAAAAAGGCGATGGAAAAAATCCAATGCCTCCATGAGATTAATTCGTGGCTATAGCGCAGGCTGCACACTTATCGTGTATATAAGACCATGGCATCAACTGCATAGTGTGAACGCTATTGCCTACTTTTGTGGCTGTAACCAGGTGCACCTATGCGACAGCCCTAAAATTTTTCTCTTTGTACATGTATGTAGCACTTGAGTGTGTGTATTCCATCCTGCCCTAAAAATGGCTAAGATCGATAATTAGCGCTTAAAGGGTTTTACTGTACAAAGTTCTTTACTAATAAGTTATTTATACAAAGGCTGTTTGAAACTTTTCATTTTTAATACGCAATTTTCACTTTAATGCTGTACACGTATACATACAGCGACAGACGCATGTACTGAAACTTTAAAACTTTGTACATATTATATGTTAGTTTTTGTAAGGAGTTATGAAATGTTATTTTTGCTGATTATATGCAAAAAAGTATAGATAACACTTTTTTGTTTGGAATGAATACTTTTTATTATTATTAATGAATGAAATTTTTTTAACAGTTTCCTAATAAGACGAGTTTTGAACTTGGATTCTGTATGTATAAATAGGTCGACAACGCTGACCCTCTTGTACAAGTCCACATGGAATTTTCCGTAACATATTGTCTACGTCGATTTCAGGGTTAAAAAACTACGAAAAATTGACCCAGCGAAAATTTTTCAGCGTGGACTTTTCCGAATAAATTACTAGTTCTGTGAGACTTAATTATAGACGAAAGCTCCATCAGCCGTCAGACTAACTCTCACTTATGAACTCTAAATATATCAGTCAATTAATAAATTCTCACACTAACACTTTAAATATATTTTCGTACCTTCGAGAAGTCTCTTACGCTCCATTATATTTACGCTCCATTAGTCTAATTAGTAACTTTAAACTAAATTAGAGAATTTGTATTTATACTGGGAACAGATGCATATAAGTGCGCTAATTTCCAAGGTATCTATTTGATATCCGTGTATTAACCCTTTTGTTATAGGTCGGAAGATAACGTGACACTATCAGCTAAAATTTTTGCTGATTTTTGGTTCAAAAAGCTTAATTCGTTGAAACCCATTCAATCTTATGTCCATTCGTCTCTAATTTGAGATGTTTAATAAAAAAACATTTCACACATTTTTTAATATTGCAGGATTTGTGGGTTAGACACCCGTATCATATTAGTCGAAGTTTGTACGGATTTTATGTTTTATAAGCCTGAAGCTTCGAGAATTTTCCTGATAATATCTTTTCTTCTGGTTAAGAATAAAGAATCTAGATGGATAGTATGCATCATGCATGATACTACTGTTTTTGTAAGTCAGGACACATACCTTTTGTGTCTGACAAAATGCTCGAGCGCTCGAGCGCTTTTCTCGTAAAGTGCTTTAAACATCCATGATCTTTGGTCGATTTTTTTGGAAAACTCACAATTGAACATTAAAAATATTTTTTTTATGATTTTTTTATTCTTATATTTCCACTAGAAATAACGTGTCTTTCCCACTGTCTAGCTGATTGATTAGGTTAGAAAATATTTTCACAGCATCGGAAAAATACTTGTGTACATATATATCAGTGCATAAGCTGGTTGCTTACAATTCTTTTCTCTACTAATTGTGCTCGTTTGGAACAATCACGATTCTGAATAGTAAATTACTTTTTTTCATATTTGAATTGTTTTTTTTGGTCCATTAAAAACTTTACGCCATTGTCTAAAGTTTCTTTGGAATTTTTGTATAAAAAACTATATGCTTTAGAAAGTTTTGTGATTACGTCTATGTTTGTTAAGGAGATTTATCATTATTTATGAGAATTCGCAGTGTTTGGCCATCAATTTACATTGTTTTTAAGGTTGAGGAGTTGGTAACATAAATCGTGGTATTTGTACTTTATTATAAATTACTAAGCCGTTGTCGCTAAAGAAATTTCTGCCCTATCTTTTTATCTTCATTGTCTTGATTTACGATTTTGAAAAAAAATATCTGTTATGGCCTGCTGTACGGCAGTGGCAATTAAAAAAAAAAAATTATTTATTTGGCGCTAGAATCTTGAATTGTTTAGCTACTAAGGAAGAAAAACAGAGGTTCTCTAGGGGGGACTAACAGAATTGACAATTGATTGTGATACGGTTTGCTTACTGTCATGTATACACGGAGAGAAGCTTCGAGGGCCAGCTTCTCAGTCCGTGGAGCAGCAGCACGAGCAGCCCAGGTGACAGTCCCTCGATGACATTGAGAAGCAGGAACTTGGTAGAGAGTAGCAGCTACTCAGGGTGGGGTACCAGCAGCACAAGAAGTGCAGTGTAGCGGCTACTTGTTTCGTCGAGTGACCACTATGCATTGTGACAAGCCAGAACGCCAAACTGTCTCTGACATATAACATAACCTGCATCAGCCAAATACTGCACTCTGCACACCTTGCTTTTTAACAGATTTAATGTTGAATCAAAAACATTGCAGTGCATTGTGTGTTACTTATCAAGTCTCAGATTATATATTCATGTTCCTGCAGAATGGATGCATTTTTGGAAAAATATTCTGAATTTTTAGAGCTGCTCAAAAACTTACTCGGTAAGTTACTACTGACTGAGCTATTGATTGGAGGCTTAATATTTAATAGTGTACATGATTTCTGTACACATTTCATCCGCGATCGCACTTGTATTATTCCAATAATACCTTCGACGTATTTGTCACTTTAATAACTTGATAGCGATTCCGTATTAAATGCAGAAATATCCTGTTGCGTATTTGTAAGTTTAACTCTGTAGATTAATTTTGGAAACCACCTTTGCAATGTTTAAACTGTCATTGCTCATGCTTATTTATTACTTAATTTGAGAACAACAGTCTGTATGAAAAAATGTGAACATTATATTAAAAAGTATACCGTAATTTTTTTTTGATTGTGTTGATTTATAATGTTTTTGCCCTATAACCGGACAAGTTTTTGGTCTGTGTCATAATAGATTTTAAGTTTGTATTTTCCAGAGATTGATCATTAGTTTGTTTCATAATTATTTACAGATTGACGACACAAGATTTCCATCGGATTTCTAATGATATTTTTTACTTATTTTCATCAACTTATAAAGATCTTTTATTCATTGCACATAGTAAGAGCACTGTTAATAACAATAGCTGTAGAAAAGGAGGTACTTTATATTGGTTTTATAAGAAGTGTCGTAAAGAATGCTGCCAAGCTGGTATTTTAAAAGCAACAGCGAGAAAAGAAAAGTGTTTCAGAAAAAAACAGTTGCGCAGGTAATTAGCTTCTTTTATTTTGTAAAATATTTATTTCTGTAAATTTTATTAATGATTGAAAATATTGTATTTGTAATTTAAGAAATTTGGATCATTCACCGTTTAAAGTAAGAAAATGCAGGTCTTTTCTTTAACACATAAATTTGTAAATAACATTGTAGATTGCATAAGTTCGAGTTATAAATGTTTGGTGGATCATAATTAAAAAAATTGTAATGCTGTTGATGTACGAATAGCATGGAAACAAAGTTTTCAGTAGACAGCAAAAACTCTCACTGAAAAACAAGGAGCAGTTTTCGAAAATTCACCTACCATTTATTGGAAGAGCTTTGCATGTTTGCAATATTGTACAGCAATATCATTGGTAAGTTCGTTAATAATTATTCTTATACTTCATTACAAAAAATTGTTTGAAATATATTTCGTAGCCTTAATAAGATTTTGAGCAGATATTGACGAGACTCTCTGAAAGAAAATTTGTATTAGAACATAATGTCATAGTAATCTTTTTCACACTAAGTGGCCAATACTATGTAACACGGTAGTAAAAATATTAATATTGTCGAAGAATAATAAATAAAAACCATTCTAAAACAATTGCAAAGTTTTGTTTATTGCAGGTATGCGCATTATTTATCGAATATTATACTGTTCTTTTATTTATTTGAATTGTATGTTGTACTTTAGGGACGCATAAAAGTCTGCTTGCTCTTTTCTTACTTTCCTCGTACCTGACTGCTGTAGAGGATGTTGGCAAATGTTTATTAGCCGATACATTTATCCTATTAGTAAAGGTATGTATCCATGAATGACTAACAAACTTTTGTTTTACGTTGTACAATGCATGCATAAAATTTTCCTTTTATTCTTCTTTATTTTTTATGTTGAATGTACAATATTGTAGAACTTAAAATAATAAATTTTTGAATTGTCTCGCGATAAAATCTTAAAAAAAACATTAAGATTTTAAAACCAAGTATCCTACAATAATAAAGGCTATACAAAATTCGTGGCACACAGGAAACAGTTTTTAATGAAAAAAGGAGATACCTAGAAAGATACCCAAAATTTATAAACTTTAGCGTTTAGAAATTCGTGGTTGATTCTGTATACGTAGGGAATTTTTTACTCACCAGCACCGCGTAATACCGCATAGTATACGCTTTTCTTTGATACCAACGCCGTACAATGGGCGGATTTGGTTTTTTTTGGGCAAAACCTAATATCTCGAGAACGAAAGTAGATAGAAAAATTAGTTATTTTTTTATTTTCTTTGTTATTTCATCTTGATTTGAAAAAAAGTACCGCTGAATCCTGAAAATTAAATCCTAACCTAAAAATTATCATTAAACACCAATTTTTTGGATATTTCACCCATGCAAAGAAACAGAAATTAATTTTTTTTTATTCACCTCTAATTTTATTGTATTCATAAGTTTAAACGTCAAAAAGATCCACAGGTCAAAACATAACTTCAAAACTTTTTTTAACCGTCGATTTTATGAATATCTCGGAAACGGAAACACCGAGAAGCAAAATTTTTTCTCGCTCTTTGTTATTCCATATACAATTATAATAACACACTGAGTAGGTCAAAACATTAGAACCTAACCTAAACATTAGCATTAAACACCAATTTTTTTCATATTTTACCCATGCAAAGGTGTAAAAAGCTTATATTTTTGTATCCACCAATAAATTTACTATATTCATGAAATAATGGCTTAAGAAGATCCACCAGTCAAAACATAAACTTAAATTTTTTTTTTACTGTCGATTTAATGACTATCTCGGAAACGAAAACACTTAGAAGTAAAATTTTTTTCTTCTCTTTGTGTTATTTTGTATACAATTATAATAACACACTAAGAAGGTCGAGACATTACAACCTGACTTTGAAATTAGCATCTAATCGTTACTTCTTGGATATCTTTCCAGCACAAAGAGATAAAGAGCTAATTTTTTATCTTATTTCCTTCCAGATTTAATACAAATATATAGAAAAAAGTTAAAAAAGGCCCAGAATTAAAAATCAAACCTCTACATTTTCTATACATATTGCAAACGCTAACATGAAAGCACAATTATTAAAATTAAAATTTTATACAAAAAAATTAAAAGATATCTGCGTTTTGTGAGTTTTATTGTATAATTTAGAATTATACACAAATGCAAAGTAGTAAACTCTATCAAAGAATTCTTTTCAATCATTCAGTGTACCCTTTTTCTGTACTGCACAATCTCTATATTACTGTAGTACAACAGACAGCTATATTAATTATAAAAAATATTGTTAACCCAGTAACCCGGGGGACGGCAAGTTTAATAATTTATTAGTTAAATAAATTATTAACAATATAACCTCAATCCCAAGCCTTCTAACCTAGTAATCCGGGGGAAAGCGAGTTAATAATTCATTAGGTGTATAAATTATTATCGACGTTATTAATTTATTTAACTAATAAATTATCAAGTTGCTGTCTTCTGGGTTACTGATTTAAAAACTTTGGTTTTAGGTTATATTGTTAATAATTTATGTAACTAATAAATTCTTAACTCGCTGTCCCCCGAATTACTGGGTTCAAAAGCTTGGGATTCAGGTCATCTTGTTATCTAATCAATTATTAATTTACTCATTATATTATTCAACTCGCTGTCCCCTAAGTTACTGGGTTAAAAAGCTTGGGATTTAGGTTATCTTGTTATTTAATCAATATTTATTTACTCATTATATTATTAAACTCGCTGTCCCCCGGGTTACTGGGTTAAAAAGCTCGGGATTTAGGTTATCATGTTGTTTAATCAATTATTTATTTCCTTATTATATTATTAAACTTGCTTTCCCCCGGGTCACTGGGTTCAAAAGCTAGGGATTTAGGTTATCTTGTTATTTATTCAATATTTATTTACTCATTATATTATCAAACTCGCTGTCCCCCGGGTTACTAGGTTAAAAAGCTTGGAATTTAGGTTATCTTGTTATTTGATCAATTATTAATTTTTTTTTTATATTATTAAACTTGCTGTCCCCCAGGTTACTGGGTTTAAAAGCTAGGGATTTAGGTTATCTTGTTATTTAATCAATATTTATTTACTCTTTATAATATCAAACTCGCTGTCCCCCGGGTTACTGGGTTAAAAAGCTTAGGATTTAGATTATGATGTTATTCAATCAATTATTTATACACTCATTATATCATTAAACTGGCTGTCCCCCGGGTTTCTGGGTTAAAAAGCTAGGGATTTAGGTTATCTTGATATTTAATTAATTATTTATACACTCATTATATTATTAAAGTCGCTGTCCCCCGGGTTTCTGTGTTAAAAAGCTAGGGTTTAGGTTATCTTGTTATTTAATCAATATTTATTTACTCTTTATATTATTAATCTCACTGTCCCCCGGGTTACTGGGTTAAAAAGCTTAGGATTTCGGTAACTTGGTTTTTGCGGATTTGCCCATATAGCTAATTAAAATTTCGCGCGCTCAAATTCTATCACTTATGAGATCCCTGGTTGCCACATTCGAGAGGACTGCTTAGCATGTAAGTTTACAACTTTGCATGTATATACAACGAACAGATGATCAATCCAATCTCACAATTCCACCTTTTCCTCACATTTTTCCCACATTTTTGATACATGCACTAAATGTAGGGTATCTTATGCAGAGACGTGAAAATTGAGATCTCTAAAACCAAATGGCTAAGTTCTAAGCTTTCAATTCCCAATGGGCTAACACACTATAATCCAATAATTCAGAGTATTGAAAATTATGAATGAGTGTGGATTACTTATTATTATTATTGTGATAATTGTACGGAAGTGATCAATACTCTCTCGGTTAACACTGTAAATAATTATAGTGGTAATCTTCTAATCCAAAGAAACGTTATACGCTTCAATATACGTACTGTTGTTTGGTAAATTTAATGTTTAATATCTCCTGCACTTTATATTGAGTAACCCAGTACCCTCCACCAATGTTTAACAAACAATTTATGTAGCCTAAAAGCTTTAAATTACATTAGACCATATACGTTCGACTGACGAGCTTATCAATAAATTATGTGTATAACACGCATTCAATCTTAAATGACTTAATACGTTTAACCGTTTGTACTGTTGTTTAACAAATCCAATAATTTTTATCCTGCGCATTCCTATCACTGATAACCAAATGAACTGGACTACCTGCACTGCTATGTGTTTTTCTTCTGCTACTCATACTTTTTACATTTAGTGCTGTAAAAAAGTACTATGTGTTTCATCTAATTAGATTGTTTTCAATCGTGATGTTAATTTATTAATGTGTTACACAAATAAGAATAAAAATAGTATTCGTCTAATGTTTGTAAATAAGAGTCTATCGATTCGACCAGTTACTAAATCTGCACGTGACAAAAAAAAAGGATAAATGGGTTTAATATTTGGGATGTGTCTCTTCTATATTTATTTTTGACTTAACATCAAAGTAAATGAGGAATTAAAAAAAAAATTTACTCTGTGTGTGCTTGCAGTAGTAAGGTTTTCTAAAAACTAAGAAAAAAATGTATTATAGGTAAGGGTTCTATTTTCTGGTTTCTTTTGTATGTTTTCCTCATTCTATTTTTAATAACAAAGAAATGAGAGAAAAAAAAGAATTATTTCCACTGCTTGCATTTGTAAGATGTTCATAAAACTGATATTTAATGAAAATGTCTAGATTATGCATTGACTTGTTGATCTTCTTTAACTTTTAATTCATAAATACAATAAATTTAGGAGTGACTGAAAAGAAAAAGCTTTTTATCCCTTTGCTTAGGCGAAATATCAAAAAAATGTTGTTTAATGCTAATTTTAAGGTGAGGTTCTAATGTCTCAACCTGTTCAGTGTGTCATTATAATTGTGTATGGGATAACAAAGAGAGAAAAAAAATTTTGCTTCTCGGTGTTTCCGTCTCCGAGATATTCATAAAATCGACGGTTAAAAAAAGTTTTGAGGTTTTGTTTTGACCTGTGGATCTTCTTGACGTCTTAACTTATAAATACAATAAAATTAGAGGTGAATAAAAAAAAAATAAGTTTTTATCTCTTTGCATGGGCAAAATATCCAAAAAATTGGTGTTTAATGATAATTTTTAGGTTAGGATTCGATTTTAGGATTCGGCACTATTTTTCCTTAAATCTAGATGAAATAACAAAGAAAATGGTAAAAAAATTTATTTTTCTATCTGCTTTTGTTCTCGAGATATTAGGTTTTGCCCAAAAAAAAACAAATTTGCCCACTGCGCGCCGGGAGGTAATCTTCATTTTCTACTACCATAGGAGTAACAGTACTGACGGAAGTCTATTAAAACTACTCACTTGCTTATTAACAAACACTATGAGTCACGCAAAATTTGCTACCTAGTATAGGTTATTCTAATTAGGTACTCGTTCCGCTCAGCTTCACAAAACAGCCTATTCAAAAGGCGCGCCTAAGTTCGACTATTCTGCAAGCAGCCCGACGTGCTTGAGTCAGTGGACGTTGCAAGCTCTTCGTGCTACTGTTATTCCAAACCGATAGAGTAGTCAACTGCAACCCTGGGTGCACTGATTGTATAGGATTTTTGGTAAAGCTACCTGCTCAACTTCATAACAGTGAGGGAGATCCTGGAGAAATGGCCATGTTGTATAAATTTAGCATGAATTGTAGTAACTTAATGCTGCTTGTGTGTATATTCTTTAGTTAAGCAACTTTTACTTCAGGTATGGGTGTATCAGATACAGAATAACGAGATGCCTCACTTTCTTAATAAAACGTATCACGTCGCGACTAGAATAATTCTTAATTTTAATTAGCCTAAGGCGTAATACTTAAAATTTAATTATTATATTACATATAATTCTGTAAATTTATTCTCCAACGATTGTTCTGTGTTTATTTGTTATTCGAAAAGATTTAATTTTAAGACGTAATTAAACATTGCTACTTGAAAAAATGGAGTTAATTCTACAATTGAATTAACTAGTAAGGTTAATTCTGAATCTTTACGGAGTTTCCGAATTTGCCTAGAAATGTTGTTTACAACGTTATAAAATTTTTTGATAACTTTTTTTGTCAAAAATATTTTCCTTTGTTACGACTAGTCAATATGAACGCTTTGAGAGGTAAAAGCATTAAAAAATCAACCATTATCAAATTAAAATCTGTATTTAACGACGATCATAAACTTTTAACTTACGTTAATTCGGAAATAAAGAAATTTTATTTACTTGAACGAAAAGGCTATCGAGAACCTGAAATGATTAAGGTAGAGAGAGTTTTACAATCAACACTTATTGACAAAGACTGCACGATGGTTTTCAAGCACTATGGGTTCCCTTACGCTAGACATTTAAGTGTTTCTTGGAAATTCTTGGGATGTTGGATAATATTTTAAAATATGTTAAGAAGCTATCAGACAAATGTAACAAAGATATCATACAAAATATAGTGCAAGATGAGTTGTGGCTGCGAAAATACCGTGACATGTTTTCTTATGATACTGTGCTACCGTTTTATTTATATTATGATGAATTGGAGTGCAGTAATGCTTTAAGAAGTAGTGCTGGGAAAAAAAGTTTGGTGCACTGTACGTCTGATAAGCGTGTCTACCATCACACATGTCATCACGCCTTACAGCTATTTTATTCTGCATATTGATTTACGCTAAAGATAAAAAAAAATGCTCTGAAGCCCAATTTTTCAAAACAATAATGGACGAAATCAATTTTCTGTTCACACGTGGTATTGATGTTTTTAAAATATGAATCAACCAAATTAATAAATTTTAATTAATAATAGTGTTAGGTGATAATTAAGTCCATAATAAAATATTGGGACTCACCAGGTCTTTCACAGCCAATTATTTATGTAGAATCTATAAGGTAACTACTAATGAAGCTTTAAAACTAACTACAGCAGTTAACTAGAAATTAAGATCAACTAAAAGATACAATCAAGATGTAAAATCTGAAAATATTGCTAAGTAGCATAGCTATGGGGGTTCTATGACAGTTTTCCAGAAGCCCTACCAGTGACGGATTAGCAACGTTTTCTGAACCGGCAGCCAGGGGTCCTCGTACTTTAGCACGAGCTCCTACTCAGGTTCCCCGACTAGTACTGGATTAGCCATAATCCCTACTCTACCGGCTCGACCCTGCTCGATCGACATTATTAACAAGCGTTATTATCGACCGTGCTTAACCTCGTGCTGTTAGACGAGCGAACGCTCACCTTCGTCCTGCCTAAAGCAGCCTTATATTCTCTTCCTTACATTGGCAGCCTCACTCCAGACATTCAAGAAAAATCTATGCCGTTGTATGTGTGATTAAGCCCGTGCTATGGCACGAGCTACTTCAGATACCCGATCGAAAGATCTAAATTTAGCTCAGCTACATTATTGGCCTAGCAGTGCTCTCTACCCACATGACAATTCAGCAGGTCGGAGGTTCAAAACAATTGTTAATATAGTTGTATAGTCATTATTAAATGCACTGGAGATGCACTCCTTGTCTTAAGAAATATGATGCACTTGCTCTCTCTAATGTATTACTTTTTGAACTCATGTGAGTGAAGCATAAGTGCGTCGTGTAAAACGCTCGGCACGGTAACACAATGCCTAGTCCGTCGTTCTCTTCAATATGCATATCAAATGATGCAAGTAGAGAGCTTGGTCAACTCAAGTGCTGAGAAACGAAGATTTCTGTGGAGAAGTCATCACGTAGGATGTTGTCAAGACGGGCAAGAGACAAAGGAGAGGAGGTCGCAAAGGTTAGACGAGTCATCATGTCATCGAAGCGGGCAAAAGAAGTAGAGTGAGAGAGAGATATTATATTGAGGCAGGGTGTATGTAATTATGAGGTTGGAGAACGCGGAGCGACTCTATCTTACTCGCATCAACTCCGATTACCCGTACGGCTCCAGACATCCGCTTTCTTATCAGCGTAGGTATTTCTCTCATCTTAGACACAGTCTTTCTATGCCTGCCAACTCAAACGTATTTATTTCAATCAAAGCACAAAATATGATCAGCAGAGGCAAGCATTAGCGCCTTTTGTGTATACCGCTTGGCACAAGCAACACGGTGCTCATACCGCCTCTTTTACGCATTACAATAATCTAGCGTAAGGTTTATATTAGCGAATGTGTACACCCGTATCAAGTGATGCAAGTCGCTGGATATACGCGCGCTTAAAGCACTATGCCTTGTCCGTCTTCCTTATCTAGGTGGCTGTGATAAAGGTTTTTACAGACGAGTCATCGACGAGGATGTTGTCGAGGCGGGCAAAAGAGGGAGTGATAGAGAGAGAGAAAGAGAGCAAGAAAGTTGGACTATTAGAACGAGATATATGCGGTTGGAAAATGCGTAGCGCAACGCGTATCAACTTGAATCCCCCGTTCTGCTCGAGACGCACTATTTCTGGACGCAATATAAATGGCTGTTTCAGCAGCGAAAGAATTTCTTCCACCTTTAAAGCGGTTCTTATATGCCAGCTTACTCGAACGTATTTCTTTTGTAATAAAAACGAGAGATACTATTAGTAGAGGCAAGCATCACCGTGTTGCGTACAACGCTTGGCACGAGTATCAAGATGTCTAATATTCGTACCACATTAGTAGGTAAACTATGCCGCTTTCAGCACATCCCAAATCCAGCACACCCCCAGCCTCTGGGTGCTCACGTCACTGTACACGAACGGACGCAAGTGTACTCTAACACAGCGATTGATCTCCAAGTGTATGCAGCTTCCCCTCTCTCTGCTGAGCCTGTAAGAGCGCAATGGTTATCTTGTGTGTGTGTGTGTGTGGATAAGAACACAAACCATACGCTAATATCTGTGAGGTAGAACCAATAGCTTTTGCCTCTCCAAGCGCAAGCATATATATAAACATTGAATTGTTGAATAGTATGATGTCGAACTATCTGACAATTTAGGCACAGCTTCTTCTCTCCGCGCAGCTTGTAAAAGAAAGCGATATGTATGAGAACATGCGTCGACAAGTCCTTAACGGGTGAGGGTATTAAGGTAAGATCGATTATCAACGGTGATGCATCAGACAGCGATGCAGCGAGCGGTGATGCAGCTGGCGGTGATCTATGAGGCGGAGATACAGCGAGCGGAGATTTGGCTGGGGGCGATGCATCGAAGAGCAAGTCGATGATCAACCGCGGCGTCATCGAGAGATCGGTTGATGATGCCTTCGGTGATGTCAGCGGCAATACGGCTTGACGTCTAGCCATTGCAGGATGCATATTGAATATCTCCGTTAATGAGAGAGTGGGACTCAATGGTGTTGGCAGCGGCAAAGGTAAATCCAAGAATAACGGCGCTAAAGGATGAGCAGCTAATGACTCCCAAAAAAAGTCATCTTCGTCGTTGCCACCACCTTGCAGATGCTAATCTATTTTATCAAGCTCTAATGATGCCCCTGTTGCTGGCAACGACAGCATGCAGTCACCTGTTGTTGATGATGATGGATCCCTCTGGGTCGCTGGCAAAGACTCGTTGAATAGGCCCTCACATACTTCTACTTCAACACGTTCCATATCAGTCAGGGTTCCTTCGATTGGGCGAGTGTGAGCCATGACGTTGAATGCGAACTTTCAGAGAGGCTAGCTTCCTTTTATAGGGAGTCGAACAGATACTATTTTATACATATATTTTATATGATGATCAAAATTTCCCATTAAAAACTGAAAGCATTTATGTTTTCTTCCGTTGCCTTTGCAGCTCTGTTTACCACCAACAATTTTCTTCATTCTTTAACTGAATGTTTCGCATTTTTTTTGTGCAGTTTATTTTACATCCTACATACATATGATGGTCCAAACTATCCTTGCGAAAAATATTCCACATATTTATCTGTCGTCTTTTGCACTCCACTTTACCTCTTATAATATTTCTTCATTTTCAATTTGAGAATATTTTTTTCTTGGTGTAGTTCATTTTTTTTTACTCCTACATATGTGAAAAGTATACAACTATAGTCTTAAAAAAAAATTTTTCACTTGCCGTCCAAAAATATTTGATGTATTTTTTTTATTTTCAGCTCCTTTGCAGTTCGTAGGTTTTAGCTCGGCCTTATTGTCAATAATTTCCCACGCCTGTATAATTAGCAGCAGCAGCAGCAGCAACAGCGAAAAAAAAGTAAATAAGTCGAGAGATAGAGCATCCGTTCGGACAGCAAGAGCACCCAAGGGACTTATAAAGTAGCAAAGGTAAGAGAACTGTATCATTATTTTTTCTTCACTTTCGTGTCTATCATTCTCTATGATTAATATTTTTATTTCTAAAAGTAATATAAAAATTATTTTCACAATTAATATTTTTTTCACAGCGTGAGAAAATCATGAAGGGACCACAATCAGAAGTGACAGCTACATCGCATGATGGTAACTTTTTTTTTTATCTTCATACAATTTTTTTGTTGTTTGAAATTATTAAAATTTTT